>JAJOZX010002775.1:442500-472500 GCA_023014485.1 Bathynomus jamesi
CGTTATTTATTTACAGTATAAATTAAAACCAGACCTCAGTTCTGACGAATCATCAGTAGATCTGTTATGTTTCAATTAAATTTTATTGTTTTAGCCCTGAAGATGGAATGAGCACATTCCGAAACGTCGGGATAAATTAAAGTTTGAAGAATGTTTATTTTTTCTCTGGTGTTCCTGCTCATTATATATATAAGGATCTATTTTTGTGAAGCACTTGGAAATTATATGGAATTCAATCATAAAATGATAAAGTGGTAACATTTATTAAATAATTAAGAGTAGGATTCGACGTGACGCCCATCAGTATCCCTGCACAGCTCAAATCGTTCCGCAGCATTTCTGAACACATTCTGGAGCATTTGCGGGGTTATGTTATCTGCAGCAGTTCGTATATGTGTACGTAAGTTTTCAAGACTCGTAATCTTCGTCTGATAGACGTGCGATTTGATAAAGCCCCATGCAAAGAAATCTAAAGGGGTTAAATCTGGTGATCTCGCTGGCCAAGGTCTGTTGCTTCCGCGTCCGATCCAGCGATTTGGAAAACGTCCATTTAGATAATCCTGAACAATTTTGACATAGTGACAAGGAGCACCATCATGTTGATAGACGACGGGGATAGGATTGTTAGTACCGTCGTCTATCAACATGATGGTGCTCCTTGTCACTATGCCAAAATTGTTCAGGATTATCTAAATGGACGTTTTCCAAATCGCTGGATCGGACGCGGAAGCAACAGACCTTGGCCAGCGAGATCACCAGATTTAACCCCTTTAGATTTCTTTGCATGGGGCTTTATCAAATCGCACGTCTATCAGACGAAGATTACGAGTCTTGAAAACTTACGTACACGTATACGAACTGCTGCAGATAACATAACCCCGCAAATGCTCCAGAATGTGTTTAGAAATGCTGCGGAACGATTTGAGCTGTGCAGGGATACTGATGGGCGTCACGTCGAATCCTACTCTTAATTATTTAATAAATGTTACCACTTTATCATTTTATGATTGAATTCCATATAATTTCCAAGTGCTTCACAAAAATAGATCCTGACTTTATGTACACCCTGTATATATATATATATCAGGGGCGACGCAGGGCTTTTGTGTATACTCAGGCTCAAACCTTTCAAGCATATATATACTCGTATATATAAAACTTTATACTTGTTTCACTGTGATATGTATTATGTATGATAATTAGAATATTTTTAACTGACATAAATTTAGGAAATAAAACATCGCCTTACCTTATTTATTTATACATGAACTCCAATCTTTCTAGTTTTAATGCAAATTCTTCAATTACTTTGTCGTGCAACATTTTATTCTTCTCTAGCGGTATTACAATTTCTTTCTCTATGGCAATTCTTGCTAAACTAGACAGTCTTTCCTCTAACATGGTATTCTGGAGGTACGTCTTTATTCTTAAGCGTTGAAAAACTTCTTTCCGTTGACACACTGGTTACAGGGATTGTCAAAAGGAGGCGAATTAATTTGATCGTTTCAGGTAAGGCTGTTATGGAAAAACTATATATGCTTACAACATGGTATTGTATGTGGTACCTTTACTTCTTAATTAAATATAAATTATTAATTAATTGAATTAAATATCTATGCAAAATTGCCTCGGGATTGGCGACATAGCCTATTGGGAATGAAATAATTGCCATACATACATAGAACCCCAAATGTAGGCATTGAACTTGCATGACAACAAGAAAACCAAATTTATTATTTCGTATTCAAAATTCTCCATTGCTGACTCGTGAAAATTACTTCGAGAGAAGAGTCAACGAACTTTGCAAATTCAGCAAATAATAAAATACGAAGATTTATATGAGCGACTCGCTCGGAGCTTGCTTATGTTACAGCGATGCGTTAAGCAAGGAAGATGTACTTTATCTTCCCATAAGTTCTGAGTGACATCCTCTTAATATAAAACCTAATAACTATAAAAAGGATAGGCCTATTCCTTCAGGTATTTAAGTGTAGTGACTGCCTATATTAATTACATCAAATATTTCAACATAAGCCTATTTAGTAGGCTCACTTCACATTAAGCCTATTTAATAGGTCCTACTCTTTAAATCAAAACAAAGCCTTGTTCATTTAACAGGCTTAATTCATTTTAGGTCCTATAAAAAAGACCGGTGCTCTTCCAATATGTGCTCTACCGCGAAAATTTACATTCCAATACGTGATCTACCTTAGATTATTCGGATTAGCAGCAGGTACGTTAGTTAGCCTTATAAGGCTAACTAACGAAAATATCACGACTTAACCTAACGAATCGTCAAGGGCGTATAGTTGACCTAACGATTGGTTAGGTTAAGTCATGATATTTTCGTTAGTTAGCCTTATAAGGCTAGTTTCACGGTAGAGCACGTATTGGAATATGGTAGATCACAGTTTCGCGGTAGAGCACATATTGGAAGAGCACCAAAACACCAATTTCAACATAAGTATATTTAGTAGGCCAACAACCTAAGCCTATTTAGTAGGCCCACTTTACCTTGCCTAATAGGCCTAATATACTCATACACTAAAGGCCTACTTCAAACTACAATTTGCAATTTAAATATACAAGAAGCCTACCTCACAATGTAGGCCCTACTCTTTACACTCAAGGCCTATGCTAACTAAAAAACTAAATTTTGTATTCAACCTGTGGTGTAGGCTATAAAATTTATTTCAGCAATTTAACTTACTCATAAGACTCATTAACATCACAAAATTAAATTCAGAACTTTAACATCAAAAAATTCAACTCAGGACTAACATCACAAAGACCTAAAGCAATTGCACGAATTCAAACCTACACCCACCTAACACAAACATTCTAAGTCCTATTTGACATATAGGCATAACACATTCTAAGTCCTATTTCACATATAGGCGCAACCTATTCCAAGTCCTATTTGGCATATAGGCGCAACCTATTCTAAGTCCTATCTGACATATAGGCGTAACAGATTCTAAGTCCTATTTAACATATAGGCATAAAACAGACAAGGCTTGATATAAGGGTCTCAAATGCAACATTTGAGGATCTTTGCTCCGCCAAATTGGCTAACCTAACACAAAACTCAAAAATAAAACCCTACAACAAAATATACATTTACACACATACATACAGTATATAAATATATAATACATACAACTCCAAACATCCAATTCTTCTTTTAAAGAAGAATCACTCAACATATTTCATCAACAAACACATGCATTCCTTGCAAACAGATTGGATTCCTTCAAAACCCCAAACCTTCCAGACCTACCTGTAGGAAACATAACATTTACTTAATCATAACTACGGGTATTGATTTCACTGGAGTGGTGAATCCAAGTTTTGAAGACCAACTGGATTCAGAGGAATGCAATATATATATATATATATATATATATATATATATATTACACACACACTGTACTCTTTACACGTGTCACAAACACAACAACCTGTCTAAACATAACCAAGGATCGGAGAGTAAAGGCTTTTATTGCTGCACTCTGATTCTGTGCACATAATTTTGTGCCAAAAATTATATGGTTAGACAGTGGCACATACAATCTACTCTACTCTAAAGGGTTTTATGGCCTACTTTGGCCATAGCCCAAACTACTCTACTCTAAAGGGCTTTATGGCCTACTTTGGACATAGCCCAAACTACTAAAAAGGGTCTTGTGGCCTCCCTTGGCCAGAGACCAAACTACAAAAGGGTCTTGTGGTCTCCCTTGGCCAGAGACCAAACTACAAAAAGGGTTTTGTGGCCTCCCTTGGCCTTGGCCATGGGCCAAACAAGGGTCTTATGGCCTCCTTTGGCCATAGGCCAAACAACAACGGTTTTATGGCCTCTTTTGGCCATGAGCCAAACAACGGTCTTATGGCCTCCCTTGGCCATGAGCCAAACAAAAGGGTCTTATGGCCTCCCTCGGCCATGGGACAAACAACAAGGGTCTTATGGCCTCCTTTGGCCATGGGCCAAACAACAACGGTCTTATGGCCTCCCTTGGCCAGAGACCAAACAACACAAAACCAGTACAGGATTCAAAGCTCCAAGCCCTCCAGATCTACCTGTGGAGGAGTAACATTTACTCTACTAAAACTACGAGTATTGACTAGTCTGAAGTGGTAGGAGGTTTGAATACAGTACAAACTCTTTTAACCAAACAACACAACATGGAAGTACAGTACATTTCAACTAACTCACCAACGTAGAAGTCACTTCAAAACATAAATCGTTAACAAAACAAAACATAACAAAACTCCAAAACAACAGTAGTAAACCAGCATTTAAAAACTGGTGACCTATATAAAACTTGCCCAAAAAATGAGCAAAGTTAAAATGCTTAATAAATTTACTTTAATTTCGTTAATTTCCTATACCTAAGGGGTGTCAAACTGATTGCCATAACTTTAACTAAACTTGAGAAGTTGGCCTCTTGAACTTTTGTATTTAAATAGGTTTTGAGTAACCTTTCTCTTTCTAAATTCCTACTTCATTCTTTTTAACCTATTTCACATGGTTTAAAACACACAGTTTGTCAAAAAATTTAATCTACTATAACATACAAATTTTTCTCAGGCTTCCCTAGTATATGGAAAAACTATATATGCTTACAACATGGTATCGTATGTGGTACCTTTACTTCTTAATTAAATATAAATTATTGATTAACTGAATTAAATAACTATACAAAATTGCCCCGGATTGACGACATAGCCTATTGGGAATGAAATAATTGCCATACATACATAGAACCCCAAATGTAGGCATTGAACTTGCATGACAACAAGAAAACCAAATTTATTATTTCGTATTCAAAATTCTCCATTGCTAACTCGTGAAAATTACTTCGAGAGAAGAGTCAACGAACTTTGCAAATTCAGCAAATAATAAAATACGAAGATAGATATGAGCAGCTCGCTCGGAGCTTGCTTATGTTACAGCGATGCTTTAAGCAAGGAAGATGTACTTTATCTTCCTATAAGTTTTGAGTGAAATCCTCTTAATATAAAACCTAATAACTATAAAAAGGATAGGCCTATTCCTTCAGGTATTTAAGTGTAGTGACTGCCTATATTAATTACATCAAAGCAACTCGTTGTGTAACTTCATCATACCGCGGCCCTACATCGAAAAACATCGTCGCGGCCTACATCGTAACAGAAGCGAGGTCCAACGAAATAATAAGGTAAGGCAATTTCTTTCTTTACCATTAAGCAGCGCAAATACCGAAGACAAATAAACATAAAGAGGTCCATTGAAGACCTACACATACATAACTCTCTAACGAAAAAACGTAGGGCTTTTGTCGTTAACTCTCCACTGTAATCTGCTCGAAATTTCCAACAGATGAGGGTATCAGGCAATCAACCCATAGCCCTATATAGTTTTTTCACAGCTGTTTAAGTCCAAGGTCAAGACAAAGCTTTAAAATTTCTTTTGCATGTTTGCACTGACAAAAAACAGAGTCTTGATAGATGTATTTCACTTCTGACGTTAAAGCTTTTACGTCAATTAGATTACTCTACTTATATTCAAGTGCTTCTATTAAGTTTTTGGGGAAATTTTCTTTATATACTGCAAACATTAATGAATTCACCAGCTCAAAAAATGAGAACTCCTGAATGCATTCAAATCGTTCCTTCAAGGCTGTTGCAGAGGTATTCAGAATGCTAAAGTAAATTTCTTTAAAGTCTGTCACTTTTCCTCCGAGTCTCTTAGTCGGGGAAGGAATGGTTGGACAACTTACTCGCTTGCAACGCGTTGACGTCTCCACGTGACGTTATACCAATAGCAATTACGCTATTAATTAGTTCTTTTACCAAATTTTTCCTTGAAGTAAATTAATTTTTAAATGTTAAGTAACTTAGACAATTATTTTCCACCCAACCCACCTTATAAAGTATATAAAATGTATATTAATGAAAACAAGATTAAGTTAAAAAAGAGAGATTTGGCATTCAGCGCAGCATTTTGGATTTGGCACAGCAGCAAGTAGTCAGGCAAGTACAAATTTGCCTGACTTCGAACATTAAAAACTTGGTTATTCGGTGGATACAAAGTAATAAATGAATTAAAATACTAATTAACTTTACATATAGTGAATAGCCAAATGACTTTATAAAATTATAAATAAATCAAAGATTTACATCATAACCTCTTTCAAAGAGAGACTTAAAATTGTTTGCCTGACAAGACGTGGAATTGTGCATTTTTATGCGAGTTGTAAGGCTTTGTTATTTGAGAAGGTGCATTATAATACAGTAATAATTAACTTTATGTACAGTCACAGTGTATATGCAAATAGCTATATGACCTTATTTATAAATCTTAACATGGTCATTATAACATATTTCATAAAGTAAAGATATCTCACTCGAAATTTTTAGCCACATATCTTCCCTCTCTTCCCGTGTCTCTCTCCCCACACTCACTGGGGAAATGGGGTTTAGATGATAGATGGATGGATTGAAATTTTTAGCCTGAGAACTTAACAAGAGATGGGATTGTATTGTTAGTTTTTATGTTAGTTTTCTTAAGCCTCTAGCAGGAGAAATAACAGGTCAGGCTCAGCCTGACCTGCCTGACCTATTCCATCGCCACTGATATATACCGGGTGTCCGGGCTTAAATGGGAATAAAATAAAACATTATAAATGTATTTTATTGCCATTAAAGCCCGGACACCCTATATATATATATATATATATGATATATATATATATATATATATATATATATATATATATATATATATATATAGTATTGACGTAAACACACATTGTCGGTGCTACTCACGTACCCCCTGAAAGGATGAATTCGTAGAAAATAGAAAATACAAGAATGACATTTAGTTATGGGTATTAATGTTCATAACTCTACAAATATAATAATAATGACATATGCGTACCCCTTAGTAAATCCCAGGCGTACCCCAAGTTGAAAAACTGTGGACTGTAGAGTATATGTTTGCGTGTCATGGCCGAATGAGTAAATTGGTGGCTCACAATATTTGTCGGACTATCTCAGAGACAGTGATTCGAATCCCAACAAGGTAAGATCAAATTATATTGCACTTTATATATGTAATGTATTTAGCAGTGGCGCTCGGTCCATGGAAGCATTGCTTCCCCACTTAAATGATTAGAAGCGCTGTTAAACAATATTAATGACGATAAAATTATGATAAATTATCACTAGGCTATACTCCTTTCAAGTATTTTTTTAATACAAAAAGCTCGAAATCCAAATCAGTGCATTGAAAAAAGGAGGGGGAGAGCAATAACTTTGTTGCGTCGAGATGAGCGCCAGTGGAAGCAACCTTGAGAATTGCTTCTTTTGTTTGACTTACTATATTCGTGTTTTATAAAAATTGTGTCAATTCACCAATAATTTCACTGCTTATACGATAGTATAAGTGTAATAAATGATATACAATAAAATTATTGATCGCTATACTTGGGGATGAATTAATATTATGTCTTAAAAGAATAAAAAATATTCACCGATGGAAATACAGACCCATAACGCATTCATTTCTTTAGGCAAAACGTGGATCGTGGAAGCAACTTAGAGAGTTGCTTATTCCTGCTATTATGCTAACAGAATCCTTTTAAAGCGCTTAATTAAGGAGCTTATAGCATTAAATGACTAAATACCTGGCAATTATTACCAAATACATTTTTAGAAGAAGAAATACAAGCTAATTGTAATTAGAGTTTGCTTAATTATGAGTAAATCAAAGTGAAGTTGTTATATTGAGGTTAATGTCGTTCGTCAACTGCCCCTCCCCCTTCTCCCCACACGTGTACAAATTCAAATATAATTTGAGTGCATTTTTAACAGTGTTCAGCTATTTATTTGATTTATGATTGTTACAGTGCGTTCAATGATCTTTAGCTGGATTACGTAGTTTTTTTATTTCTTTGGCAGATATTGATGGCGTGTAATAAGTGTAATTGTATAACTGAAACTTTGTTATCTTGTTCGTTCAGTTCTAGACATTTTGAAGAAAAGCGAGACATTATTAAAATTGGAAGACCTACGCCTAGCTTAAAAAAATTAAATACACAAACCAAAAGGTGTACGCGTCATTTTAATGATCGGTTATATGAAGATTATAGCTGGCTTTGCGGGTGCCAGAGTACTTTAAAGCTCTATTGCTGGCCTTGTATTTTATTTTCATGGGAGAAAAGTGTTTGAAATAGTAACGGTTATAATGATTTAAACGACTTTCATAAAGCTCAAAAACGGCACGAAACTTTTCATAGTCATATTATTTTTTTAATTCAGTTAAACAATTTGGCAGAACTCGTATAGAGTCTCAATTATGTGGCCAATTTCAACTAAGCATTAAAAGGCATAATGAAAATGTTAAGTAAAATAGACTCGTTTCAGCTCGTCTGATTGATGTTGCTTGTTTTTTAGCCAAGCAAGAACTTTCTTTCAGAGATCATGATGAAGGAATTCATCCATTGAACAAACGAAATTACATTGAACTGGTAAATCTTCTAAGTGAAAGTGACAGTCTTCTTCGAGATCACCTTCAAAATGCCACTGTATTTTCTGGTGTATCGAGCCATATACAAATTGAGATTGTTGGCGCAATTGCCGAGGTGATGACTGAGGAAATTAAAGCTAAAATTAAGCAGACATTCTTTGTTGCTCTTACTGTAGACGAAACTACGAATGTAAGTAACAAGTCACAATTGTCATTTGTTTTACGATTCATTGGGGTTGTTGGCGAAGCTGAGGAAATATTTGTGGGGTTTATTGACGTCAGTTCTGATAGGAGAGCTCCTGCTTTGGCGGAGTGTGTTTTTAAATTTGTGCAAGATTTTGAGTGCGGAGATAAAATTGTGGCTCAAACATGACGGCGCGGCTGTAATGTCAGGTCAGCATAAAGGTTTGCAAACTTTAGCAAAAGGAAAATTTGAACATGCTTTATTCACACACTGCTATGCTCATAGACTCAATTTGGTACTTTAACAATCAGTGGGAAAAATAAAAAATGCAAAAGATTTTTTTTTACTGTTTCAAAGTTTGCCTCATTTTTCTCAAAATCGACTCGAACTAACTCATGCTCTTGATCAAGACGTACAAAAACGGTTTCCTAAAGTAGCACCTACGAGATGGAATTACAGTGGTATACTCGTGGAAACGATTTAAGAATACAAGGAAGAGTTGAAATAATTTTTCTCTTCCATTGTTGAGACCATCCAAGATTGAGACCAAGAAACTTTGAACACATCAGTCGGCTTGAACTCATGTTTTCATGATATGGAGTTCTACTTTTTTTTAGAACTACAGAGACAAATAGCCAATAAAGTGGGAGTTTCATTCTCCACGGTGAGCAAAACCCTCTCTCGTCATTCGCAAAATGGGAGTGTAATGAACAAAGTAACCCAACGGCGAAAAAGGAAGACCTCGGAAAAAGAAGACAAATACATGATTTTATTGAGCAAATGCAACAGAAAGAATATTAGCGTTGGAATAGCTGCTGAACTGAATGCGTCACGCAATGGCAGCATTTCTACGTGAACTGCGAATAGATGTCCGAGGGAGGTTGGTTTAATGGGTCGGGTTGCTAATAGAAAGCCGCTTTTGCCAGTCTTGGAGCGACCATTTTTTGTGATTTTATGCCAATTTCAAACCTTTGGCTCTATTTCTTCGTCGCAAAAGCGGCTTTCTGGTAACAACCCGGCCCATTAAACTAACCTCCTTCAAACGTCTCTTCGATGTTAAAGTAGAAGTGCTGCTATTGCGTGATGCATTGACTTTAGCAACTATTCGAACGCTAATATTCTTTCTGTTGCATTTGCTCAATAAATTCATGTATTTGTCTTCTTTTTCAGAGGTCTTCCTTTATCGTCGTCGGCTTACTTTGTTCATTACACTCCCATTTTGCGAATGACGAGAGAGGGTTTTGCTCACCGTGGAGAATGAAACTCCCACTTTATTGGCTATTTGTCTCTGTAGTTCTTCATCAAGAATGTATTAATTAATCTTGAGTCTATTTTCGTATGATATTTCGTTTGCAAGAGCTATTATACAAAGATACACGTAAGAGAAGGGCACAATGTTACCAAACAATGTTCAGGTGCAGGTTTCACGAGTCAAATTACATTTTTGAAGGAAAATAGGATAAAATGTATAAATACAAATAACAGAAAAACATTCTAACCAATAATATCAATATTTCTGTGAACATAAACAATTATTTTAATCAAAACGTGATGTCACCATTAAATACAATTTCTTTCAATATTGATTAATTGCTCGTGTCTTCATGTAACAAAACACCACATTTGAAAACTCCTTAATTGGACAGACATATCATTTTACTTCCTGTAACGTATAAAAAGAATTAAAAGAACTCTATTATTATTACATAATCAGCATTTTAAAAAGTATTTCCATAATTTTGAACACAAGTATATATATAATAGGCTATGCATGCTTCCCTATACATAAATGTCACCGATCGTCACTGGTATTTAGTATTAAAACTTAGGTTACTTTTAATGTCTTGTTCTCTATTAACGCGTAAGAATCAAATTCATTTAGTAATATTGTAAAGGAAGATGAACCGAAAAGGGATTTAACTGACATTTCATCCAGTAGATGTCGCCACACATTCAAATAGTTTGGTTTTGCTTTATAACTAAAACGCTAGTATAATTATATTGGCTACTACAACTGATAGCGTTTTTAATCTGTATTTTTTACCAAATTCTCTCTATACTGATGAACAATTCAAGTAGTGCGTGAAGGGTGTACCTTTAAATGCGTTAAATTACTGCACATTATAAAACTAAAAACGCGTTTAGGATTAAGAATTGGCTAACCCTGCAAATGTGATTTAATTTGACCACTCATGTTGTGATCTAAATGTACAATTTAGATCAACCGGAAAACGATCTTTTTCCAAACCACTTTATCATCAGAAAAGTTGAGCTAAATAAAATACATCTCTATCAACTTCAACTTGAATTGCCAATGACATTTTTAATTTTAGTAATGAATTTCAATTTTAATGAATTTTAATTTTATCTACCATACAACACGGGCATAAATATCAATGTACTGATCTTCTGTGAAACTATGATATAAAATTATAGTGTGTGCAGCGGTGCCCGCATGTAAATATACTTTTTTTAACTATTTTAATGGGAGATTTTAATGCAGAGCCTAGTTTCGAATTTTTCATTGATTTATACTTTTATAGAGTATATGCATTGCTGGTGATCTCCTGATTTTTTATATTCATAACTCTTTGTGTGGCAATTCTCGTTTAAAGAAAAGTTAAATTAAATATGTTAATAAGGACTTCAAATATCGCACAACCAAAATAATAATAATAATAATAATAATAATAATAATAATAAAAAATCACATATTGACAAGTGTAGGCAACCTATCAAAAAAAACAAAAAAAAACGAGAAAAGGATAAACCTATAATGTACAAAACAGATGTCCGGCTTCCCACATGTTTGTCACTCAAACAAACACAGAGTTATGCTAAAAGTAATGGGTGAACTCATCGTGAACTCATCATTTGGTGTCCTTGACTATTTTTTGACGTGTTAAATATTGATAATTGTTTTCCCTTTGATGCAGTACAGTTATTGGTATATTATATTTTCATTGCATACTGTATTTCTTACGTGACTGCGTAATCCATTATGAAATATATTATTCCGCTAATAAAGACTATTATATATAACAGTAGATGCTCAAATTATGAATCCACTTCGATTTTTCGAAACACTTCAAAGATAAAACAAAGAAATGTAATGAAACTTTTTAAATTCTATTTTAATAATAATAATAGTAATAGTAATGGTAATAGTAATAGTAATAATTGTCATGAAGGACATAATCTAATATCTTGTATGTCCCGTTTTTGCAGCCACTACAGCAGCGACCCCTCGTGGCATTGATTCAATCAAACACGAAATTGAGATCATTCTCTTCACTTATAGTCCAACTTTTTTATAACTTTTATAGTTTTTCTTATTAAATTACGAATAAATCAAGTTCTATCGCAGTTTCTCTTATTTCCCAATTATTGCAAAAAATCGAAGGGGGTTCACAATTCTTTCTCTCTCTCTCTCTCTCTCTGTTTCCTTTCCTTCGTGGTTTTATTCATTATATATATATATATATATATATATATATATATATATACAGTAAGTGATGTAACCTGAGATCGTGAGACTGTCCATAATCCAAATAAGTTTGTTTCATACATTTAAGTCACAAATTGTACAAAACAGGTGCAATGCGTATCACATATCTAAAGCAAGAAAAAAGTTCGACTAAAATTCGCACAATATACTTATAAAAATTGAAAAATATCGGTTCGGACCATCTCTTTTGATGTCCAATCCGAACCTGTCCAGCTACTTCATTAAAAATTTATATATATATATATATATATATATAAATGTTACGTGAAAGTTATAATAATAATATAGAGTTAGCACGTGCAGTCCGAGTCCCAAGCCACACGAGGTCAAAGGTCATAACGTGTTTCCGGTATCAAAGCTATTAAAGTCAGAGGGAAAATGATGTAAAAACCAAACGCTTAATACAGTACTATTTTGCTCTCTTTTTGTGGTTTCAACATCAATAGTCACATAAATAAATAAGAAGGAATCCTTTAATTTCTATTTAAAATTTAATCTATTAGCAAAATATGTTAATTAAAAAAATTGGTGCTTTCCTGTTAACGGGAATACCCAACCGCCCGCCATCATCTGGACTCTTATCTTGCGGAATTCATGTGGCGACAACGTACCGAAAGCAGCGACGATTTTTCTACGATTTTAGATGACATAAAGACATTTTGGCCCCCTACTAACTGATTATCGCTTACATATTAACTAATTTCATTTAAATGATTAATAAATTCAGTACTTACGTATTATCGGGACTACCAAACTGTTTATGATGTATTTCTACTCTCGTCATTTTCGTTTAAACTAACGAAAATATCACAACTTAACCTAACCAATTATCAAAGGCGTACAGTTGACCTAACCGGGCATTCAATTAACCTAACTGGGCATTCAGTTGACCTAACCGGGCATTTTCCGTTATATTAACCTGTTAGGTTAATTCAATGCCAGGTTAGGTCAATTCAATGCCCGGTTAGGTCAACTGTACGCCCTTGATGATTGGTTAGGTTAAGTTGTGATATTTTCGTTAGTTTAAACGAAAATGACGAGTTGTGCCATGGCTGTAAGCCCTTCATTACTATGTCTCTCTAATTCATTTCCTCTCATTTCTCCCTATACTGACATACTGTACGTACGAATTAAATAAATATGGCGTATTAATTATGAATTAACGTATATTGTATAATGCGTGGACTATGACATAATAAAGTAAATTGATTTCTCTCGTATTTGCATACCTTGAATACCTTTTAATTATAGCTTCTTATCTTGTTTACTAATTGTTTGTTTACATCCCATTGTCAATCGCCCTTGACGATTGGTTAGGTTTAGTCATGATATTTTCGTTAGTTTTAACGAAAATATCATGATTAAACCTAACCAATCGTAGGTAGACCGCACACTTAACCAGCACCTATATAAGTCATTATGTATATGTTGTCTTATTTAAAGTGATACAGTATAAAATATTGTCGGCCATACTCATTCATACGTCCATGTCCTTTCTTGACCGCTATCTTTTATTAATTTTATCTTTAATTATTTTCGAATTTATTTATTCATTCATCTACCTATTGTCTACCTATGCCCTATCAACATATCAGTTCATGTTTACTCGTGTAAACATGGACATTACGCGCGTAACCTATTGTGTGACGTATGTGTACTTTATGCATTCGTACATATCCGCTGATCATGATTACGTACGTAGCTACCTTACACATAAATACGTCCATGTGTACGCAGTCACTTATTTAATATTTTTACTTTTTCTTTTAAATATTTAACCTCTCGCAAGATACTCGTTGGTGCTGACACGAGTGTTCAAATTCCGATGACGTCGCCAAAAGCGAGCTTCTGAGTCCGAAACCTCCTCCTTTCTCGCTCGATCGTAATTCAAAACATTATTATGTAAGTTATGTTGTATGTATGTGCTCATGTTCTTTATGTGTTATACTCCTAATCCATCTTTCCCTATACGTCTCTGACTACCGAATTAAATACTAAAATAATAGTCACTATAATTGTCAATAAATATAATTGTCTATAAATATAAACCACTATAAAATTATAGTTAACCGTAATTAACTGTAATAACGGAATGTGAATTGGTTGATAATTGTAATCCTAATTTAATGTATCAGAATTGCAATGTACTTAACGATGTGCGAGGAATGTACTCGATGTACAACCCCGACATTGTGTTGCCATCCAAAAATGTATACTTTGCAAAATTAGTATCTTTTGTTAATTATTAAAAAAAAAATTTTTTTATCTTTCAAACATTTCGCTGTATGCTTAAATTGTATCAAGATTCGTTGGATCCCCAGCTAGAGGGAGACTCGTCCTTCAAAATTGCATTCCCCAAAATTGACCTAATTTATTTTTTCTATCAAAAAAATAATTTGATTCTGTTTGATCTGACCTAGAGGCTGAAGCATTCATTACCTGTAATATTTTAGAAGCAGTGAAATATAGTAAGAGGATATCTGTGTCTTCTCCTTTGAACTTCGTCTTCTTCAGCAGAGAACTTAGTTTTAAAATAAAATAAATCATTTCCCCGATACGCTACAAGAAAAATTGAGAAATTACGAATCACCAAGTGAGCGTTCACAGAATCCTCCGATCCGTTACAAGAAGAACCCCCGTCAACCTCGAACCACCCAAGGGCATAGACGGAGGTGTATATATATATATATATATATATACTTCAGGAACTATTTTTTATGTAAGTAGCGAACATGATGCGATAATTATGAGGTCTTAATTTACCTCGCAGGGAGTAGGGTGGTCTTTCGCAACCTAATTCCGATCGTCGACTGTATAGAGTGGCCACAAAGTCCCTTTGCAAGGAAATTACAGTATATCTGGATGTTGCCCTTGTTTTTCATGCAAAGGGACTTTGTGGCCACCCTGTACGATGGTTTGTTCGAAAGTTCACTTTTTCAAAATAATGGTCAAGGAACCCACTAGATAAGTATCTCAATATTCTAGATTTAGTTTTAAGTACAGACCTAGACGTAATTGATCATATATCTGGAGGAGACAAACATTTGAAATTAAAATTAATGTTCATAATTCGGAGAGTTTGGGATACGTTTTACATTTTAAAAGAGCTAAATTTTGTGACATGAAACTGTAACTCTCGACCCCTAATTTGGATGAGGCTCTATCGCGTGATGATATTAATAGTACATGAATTTCTGTTTTTAATTATTTTAAAAGTTTAGAATCGAGTAATACCCCCATTACGTAAAACGAGATTGGCGAAGTCTGTTGAACTCAAATGGTGGAATGCTGAAATTAAAAGTAGTTTAACGTTAAAAAGGAACGTGTATTTCAAATTTAAAGAAAAATCGGTGCTACTATAGCGTGATTCCTACCGGTGACTTCGATACTATAGGGTGATTCCTACCCGTTTTGGTTCGAAACTGCAGTACTGTAGAGTGTGATTCCTATCCAAGGTATAAATGAAAATATAATAAATATAAAATGCTATTTATTATTCAATTCTATTTATTTAAAAAATAGTTTCGGTGCTACTATAGTATGTGGTCTACCTACGATTGGTTAGGTTTAGTCACGATATTTTCGTTAAAACTAACGAAAATATCATGACTAAACCTAACCAATCGTCGAGGGCGATGGACATTGGAATGTAAACAAGCAATTAGTAAATAAGGTAAGAAGCCATAATTAAAAGGTAGACCGCCGAATCGAGGTAGGAATCATGCTATAGTAGCACCGAAAAATCATTGGTGCTACTGTAGTATGCGGTCTACCGTTAAGTTTCTACTGTAGTATGCGGTCTACCGTTAAGTTTCTACTGTAGTATGCGGTCTACCGATCAAAATATTTAAAAGGAATTGAAAATGAATTGAAAGGAATTATAATTTAATTTACACAATTAAGAAATTACTAAAGAAGTTAAACATACTACTACCGCATACTTAACGGTAGACCGCATACTACAGTACGCCCTTGATGATTGGTTAGGTTAAGTCGTGATATTTTCGTTAGTTTTAACGAAAATATCACGACTTAACCTAACCAATCGTCAAGGGCGTACAATTAACCTAATAATAAAACAATAAGAAGATAAGAAGCTATAATTAAAAGGTAGACCGCCGAATCGTAGGTAGACCGCCGAATCGTAGGTAGACCGCATACTACAGTAGCACCAAATCATTTGTCCGGTGAAAATGCTTACAAACTCTTGAGAATGCGAAGCAAAAAATTTATTAGAAAAAGTAAGCGCAGCTATGAGCTCTCTATAGTGAATCAAATTAAATCGAATCAGAAGGAATTCTATAATAAAAAAGTAGCTTCGCAGACTATATATTGGTCCACTCATAGCCGAAAACAACGAACAAATTTACGATGACTTAAAAATGACGGAAGTTTTAAATAAATTCTTCTCTTCCGTCTTTACTGACGAAAATATAAAAGATGGGTGCATTTTAATGAAATAGGTAATGCTAGGCTAGGTAGGTTAATTGACGAAAACGTTCGAAAGGAAAGCTGTATAGGTCGAAGCCTTCTTTAAACGTTGTGGGTCCGGGGAACGCGGGCCCGACGTTAAAAATAGTTTAAAACGCCGACCCGTGGTAAAAAATAACTTAAACGTCTTTTATTGTAACGCGCGTAGTATTAGAAATAAATTAAACGAATTTAATGCGATAATTTATTCCGGCAACTACGATATAGTTGCTATCACTGAAAAGTGGTTAAATACCGTGACTCGGGACTTGTTGGGGGAACTTGAAATACCGGGTTTTAAACTCTTTACTAATAATAGGTTACATAGGACTGGTGGCGGGCGTTTTGCTGTGCATTCGTAATTCCCTGAGGACTATCGAGATTAAGATAGATTTTCCGGCAGCAATTAATGCGATATGCGTTGAAGTTAGGGTGCGTAGTCTTAGTTTCAATTTTTTTATTGTTTATATACCTCCCGTTCAACCCCTCGATACCGATACTAGATTTTACACACTTCTTAGTAACTTTATTAATAATTGGGATAGTATAGTTGTCGGAGACTTTAACTGCCCTAACGTCAATTACGAGACTTTTACTGGTAACGTTGAGGGTTTGAGATTCATTGAGTTCATGGAAGATAATTTTTTACGACAGATGGTTACCGAACCAACGCGCGGTGATAATATTTTAGACGTGGTGATGACGAACGGCGAAAACATAGTCGAAGGTTTAGAAGTAGGCGAGAGTTTAGAAGTAGGCGAGAGTTTAGGATGTAGTGATCATCAAATTCTTAGGTTTAAGTTATTGATAGAAAACACTAAGGATAGTAACGTAATAGAAGTCCCTGATTTTCGTAGGGCCAATTTTGATAGTTTTGCGGATAGGATGAGAGTAGTGAACTGGGGTGATTTATTTATGGGTAATGACGCAAATTTGCATTGGGAGGCGTTTAAAGATAGTTTCTTGAATATCGAAAGGGAGTTTATTCCTCGTAAGCCCAAGCGCGCTAGAAATCATGGTAGGCCTAAGTGGTGGACTAGGGAAATAGGAGAGTTCATAAACGAGCGTAACAGAGCGTATAGACTTAATAAGCGCAATGGCACGGTAGCTAACGCTAATAGATATATCGAGCTTCGACGTCAGGTTAAAAGATCAGTTAGGAATGCTAAGCATAATTTAGAGATCCTTATAGCTGCGGATAGTAAACATAACCCCAAAAAGTTTTTCAATTACGCGAATAATCGTAAGCCGATAAAAGATAATATAGGCCCTCTCTTGGACGGTAATGGCGCTTTGGCTTCCGACGCTCAGGCTATGGCGGGTATTTTTAATAACTTTTTTGCGACAGTTTTTACCGTAGAAGGCGTCAATAATGTCCCCGATGTGGACGACATCGTTCCATTTAACAGCGAGATTATTTTGGATGAAATAACTGTTTACGAGGGTGAGATTGCGCATTATATCGATAAGTTAAAAGTTAGCAAGGCTCCAGGCCCTGACGCGTTTTATCCTAGACATCTGAAAGATTAGAAAGACGTTGTCGTAGGCCTCTTAACGAAGATTTTTAATCAGTCACTGGAAACGGGGATTATTCCTGAAGACTTCAAATTAGCTAACGTCACGCCCATTTTTAAAAAGGCGACCGCACAGTAGCTAGTAATTATAGGCCCATTAGCTTAACGTCAATTGTCGGTAAATTTTTGGAATCCGCAGTTAAGGATCATATCATCGAACACTTAGAAAGTCGCGATTTGATTAATAGTAGTCAGCATGGGTTTCTACGCCATAGATCTTGTTTAACTAATTTGTTAGAATATTATAACGAAATAGTGCGCGAATACGATAGGCATAGAGCGGCTGAAGTTATTTATTTAGATTTTAAAAAAGCGTTCGATACAGTTCCGCATACAAGACTAATTGCGATGGTTAAAGCGCACGGTATACGCGGTCAGGTAGCTAACTGGTTAGAGGAATGGCTTCGTGCTTAATGGTAGTGAATCGGGGTGGTTGGATGTAGGTAGCGGTGTCCCACAGGGTTCAGTGTTAGGCCAATTGCTATTCGTAATTTACATTAACGACATAGATGTAGGTTTGACTAGTAACGTGTCAAAATTCGCAGACGATACTGAAATAGGCGGTACGGTTGTTAACGAGGCCGATAGAAATAGGCTCCAAGACGATGTAAATAGGATTATGGAGTGGACGAAAAAGTGGCAGATGCATTTTAACGTAGACAAATGTAAAGTTTTGCATATAGGTTCTCGTAACAATAATTACACGTACACGATGGATGATAGAGAGTTAGCGAGCGTTGACGAAGAAGTAGATTTAGGCGTAAGCGTATCTAAGGATTTAAAAGTTAGGAACTAGTGCCTGGAGTCTTACGCTAAAGCTAATAGGATTTAGGCTTCATAGCGCATAATTTCGAATTTAAATCGAAGAATATTATATTGCCCCTTTACAAGTCCCTAGTCAGGCCTCATTTAGAATATGCCGTTCAGTTTTGATGCCCGTATTTGCGTAAGGATATTGATAGGTTAGAAAGGGTTCAGCGTCGTGCCACGAAACTAATTCCGTCATTGCGCAACAAGCCTTATGAATAGGCTGACCATATTTCCTTGAGACAAAAACGGGACATTGGGATGGCAAAAAAGGGACGGGGGTTATGTAATATTCTGTATTCATGAAAAAGTAAGTACATAAACCGGGACAAAATTGACATTTTTTTTAAAACGACGGGACGGCCAGGAAATATAAAACAAACGGTACTGTCCCGTTCAAAACGGTACGTATGGTCAGCCTACTTATGAAGATAGGATTAAAGAGTTAGACTTGCATTCACTCGAAACTAGGAGATTAAGGGGGGGGGGGCTTAATGAAGTTTTCAAAATCGTTAATAACATCGATAACGTAAATTTTGACAAACTGTTCACTTTCGATAATAGCAATACTCGTAATAACAGATTTAAGTTGCGTGGCAGACGTTTCATTACTAATATCGCTAAAAACTTCTTTACGTTTAAAGTAATTGATAAATGGAATAATCTTCTCGCGCCCGTCGTGAACTCTACCAGCGTCAATATGTTTAAGAACCGTTTAGATAGGCATTTAAAAAATATTAACGTTGTTTAATATAATATTAAAACAATTCCCCTTTTCCCTCCGAGCTGCACCCTTTTCCCTCCGAGCTGCACCCTTTTCCCTCCGAGCCGCACCCTTTTCCCTCCTAGCCGCACCCTTTTCCCTCTCTCTCGTTAGAATTATTAACGTTGTTTAATATAATAAAACAATTAGCAACAGGAGCTCTGGGGGGGGTGATCGAGGATGAGTCTGTTGACGATAATGTCAGCTTGTGACATGCCAGCGTGTGATGCCAGCAAAAAAAAGAAAAGAAAAAGGAATTAGACTAACACAAACTTAGATGTAGCTCGTAGCGTAAACTAACCCACTTTTTGTTATTCTTTCTACTTTTTTTTTCTTCTCTCTCTCTCTCCTTATTTGCATGTCTGTAACTCTCTTCATTGCATGTCTATAGTTTGCATGGTATGATAGTGTTTGAATTAAGAATGTGTTGCATGGTTTGTAATACGTTCTTATTTTACTTCTTTTCATCTTCCACCCCTTTCCGGCGGAGTGGACTCCGTCTTCTACCTCCCTCTGGAGTAGAGGACCGGTCTGCAACCGCTGGAGGTATGTGTTGCTTTGAGTTAAGAATGTGTTGCATGGTTTGTAATGCGTTCTTATTTTACTTCTTTTCATCTTTCACCCCTTTCCGGCAGAGTGGGCTGCATCCTCTACCTCCCTATAGAGTGGAGGAGTGGTCTGCAACAGCTGGAAGTATTCTCTTCGACTATTTTTCCGACTTGTCGGCAGTGGCCGGCGGATGGTGATGGTGTCTTTCTTTCTCTCTTTCTGAATGAATTTTAACCCACGAGTGATAGGTTTTGCTACTTACTTAACCCCTTATTCTCTTCTTTTAACCCCTTACTTTCTTCTTTCTCTCGGACTAACCTTAGAGTGGAGCTTAGGGTCTTTGTTAGCCTTACCTTCTGTAGATCTGTAGGACATTCTCATTCCCGTAATCATGATCAATGATGATCATTTAAGCTTCGCGATTTTACCTTTAGCGAAGGTGAAGTAAAATTAATCCTAGTAAAACTAGAGGTCTAAATAAGCTCTACCCTAGGGTACTTAACGAATGAACTACCTAATAGTCTCACCTCTCACATATACCGTATATTTCATAATAATAATAATAATAATAATAATAATGATAATGAAACATTACGCAAATATTTAAAAAAGGGGACAAATCACTTCTAAGAAATTATCGTCCCATTAGTCTGACTTCAGTAGTTGGTAACCTTATGGAGACGATTGTTCGGGACAAAAGAGCTGATCACTTAGAAATGAATAATTTAATTCAAAATTCTCAGCACGGCCTTCAACGTAATCACTCTTGTCTTACTAATTTGCTAGATTTTTTGGAGCAATTGTAGTTTACGTCCCCCCTGTGGTGCCTAGTGTAGTTTACGTTTCCCTACATTATCCTAGTGTAGTTTACGTTCCCCTACATTATCCTAGTGTGGTTTGCGTTCCCCAACTTTGTCCGCATATACCTAATCAAATAAAACGTTAAAACCAACGAAAATATTTCGACTTAACCTAACCCATCGTCAGTTTATATATATATTTATCGTCTGCATTTAAATATTGTGTGTTTAACTCATGTTGTCATTCTGTGTGAGCAAGGCTTTGTGCCGATACGTAACGGAATATAACTCCATCTCTTATCTGTGTCTTTTTCTCTCACCCTCAAACCGCTCATATATTTATAAATTGACGATTGGTTAGGTTAAGTCGTAATATTTTTGTTAGTTTTAACGTTTTATTTGATGGATTCATTTAAAAAAAGTCTCCTAAAGATCCTAGTGTAGTTTATGTTCCGCAACTTTGACCTAGTGTAGTTTGTGTCCCCTTTTGCGTCAGGGGGACGTAAACTACACTTGCTCCGATTTTTTTAATGATATGGTTAATATATATGACAAAAGTAAAGCAGTAGATGTTATACAAGGTGATCAAAAAGTTGCAGTGCACTGATTGTAATTTGTTTATTGTTATTGTTTATTTGCTAATTGTTTTTGTTTCAGGTTATTATAATTCATTAGAATTATTCCTATTATTATTATTATTATTATTATTTATTATTATTATAAGTTCGACGTTATATACAGTAATTATAAAAAATAATAAAAATAAAAATCTCCGTGCACTGCAACTTTTTGATCACCCTGTATATTTCGATTTTCAAAAGGTGTTTGACAAAGTGACCTATAGGAGATTATTAGCTGAACTTCAGTCTCACGGAATTGATGGTAATGTTCTCAAATGAATGAAAATTGGCTTAGTGGACGTAAGAAAAAAGTGGTTATGAATGACAAGACGTCTAACTGGAGAGGTGTAACTGGTGGCATGCCTGAGGGATCAGTTCTGGACCAGTTCTTTTTATTATTTATATCAATGACATCGACATAGGAATCAACAGTATCATTTCAAAATTTGCGGATGATACCAAACTAGGGGGACGAAAAAAATCAGCGGTAGGACGTTTACAGATTCAAGAAAATATTAATAAGTTACTCGAGTGGGCAGAAATTTGGCAAATGAACTTTAATATACGGTAGATAAATGTAAAACGCTGCCTATCGGTAGAAACAGTGTTAAGGAAAAGTATCCTATGCGCAACAAGACACTAACGAGTGTTACGGAAGAGAAAAATTTAGGTATTGTTGCTGACACCCTTAAACCGAGTAAGCAATGTATCGAAGCGGTTAGAAAAGCAAATAGAATCTTAGGATTTATTGGTAGATCATTTGAATTTAAGTCCGATAAAACAATGCTAATATTGTATAATTTCTTAGTACAACCCACATGAAATATTGCGTTCAGTTGTGGTCCCCATATTTACGACAGAACAGAGAGTGTGTAGCGACGTGCCACTAAGATGATTCCGAGACTTAGAAAAACCATACACTGGTCGTGTAGAAACGTTAAATTTATTCTCACATGTAAAAACGCGTATTCAAGATTTAATCCAGGTGTTTAAAATGATTAAAGGTTTTGGTAATGTCGATGCCGAAAAATATTTCAATTTCAGAAATGCAGATACAACTCGCAGTAATGGTCTCAAATCAGTGGGTAAACATTTTAATTCTAACGAAGCTAAACATTGCTTCTTCAGTCGTATAGTTAATGTGTGGAATGGATTGCCAGCCAGCGTAATTCAAAGTAATTCGGTCGAGTTCTTCACAAAGTGACTAGATGTTTATCTTGCCTTAAACCCCTATTTAGAAGCATTTGTTAGCGCATAAAAGTATTGTAGAAATTTCACTCGGATTCCTCCCCCTTTTCTTCAAAATTTTCACTTTATCTCCACATTTCCTTCCTTTCTTTCAACTTTTCGTTTCTTTGCTTTGAAATTTTCTTGCATCTTACATCTTTTAACCTTCCTTCTTAAACAGACTACGTCGTAGGTACCAGCCGGTCTGTTACTGTTAGGTGTTCCTTGTATTCCTATGTATATATGAGGCGTTCGGGCGAATAGAGGCGAATCAACCAAAATCCCGAAATGGTTAATTCACCCCTATTCGCCCGAGCGCCTCATATATTTGGCATGCACCGAATATTCGAACACTATTCGGGATTCAGCAGTTTTGCCAAATATTCGGTGCCGAATATTGACGTAATTTAAGTTTTTATTTTACCAGATTTTGCTGAGAGAGATTCATAACCTTAACTGAGGTTATATTGTTAAATTGGTGTAAACCTAAAATTATGACATTTGATACATCTGAGTAGCATGGGCGCAAAATGGGAGAGTGCAATTGCAGTGTCGATCAATGTTGCAAGACCCCTCCCCCGTTGTTGCAAGACCCCTCCCCCCTTTGTTGCTATCCTATCCCCCAGGGGCGGCGCATAATAAAGCTCTTGGTCTTTGCACTTGGCTTAGAAGGTTCTAATCAGCCAGTTGGCTTAATCTGCAGGTGGCTTAGAAGGCTTAATCTGGCTTAGAGGGCGTAAATAGCTTGTTCAGGTGTACACTATTTTTATTTTTTGAGTTGCAGATTGTGCTATTTATTTAATTAAAGCATATATTCTTCACAGTTGGCTTAGAAGTCTTAAGCAGCCAGTCGGCTTAGAAGGCGTAACCAGCCATTTGGTATATATATATATATTATATAATTTAATTTAATAATATCGTTTATATATACAACCAAAAGAATTAAATGAAACACCATTTCATCATTCTGTTTATTTAGATGAATTATTGGAATTAATATCATGAAATATGTAGAAAATAAATACACAATCAAAATAGCTCATTCTATACACAGTTTAAACGAGGAATATATATATATATACAATAAAAATAATAATAATAGTAGTATAAGAAATACACAAGTTGAATGAGGAATATATATATATATATATATATATATATATATATACAGGGTGGGCGGAAAGTAGCTCCCTATTTTGGATTGGTAAAAAAATACATATATTATCCATTTATTTCAGAAGAAATAATATGAAAAGGTAGGCATACATGGTAGGTTTTCTCTAAAATTCAATGTGGGCTCCAACTCTTTCCACCAGCTTCTGGAGCCGCCCAGGAATGGCGTCCACTGACTTTAGCAGGAACTCCGGCGGGATGGAGGACATGACTTCCCGAATTCGGTCCTCCAGTTCTTCCAATGTCCTCGGTTTGGTGCGGTAGACTTCTTCCTTTACCCACCCCCAAAGAAAGAAGTCGCACGGTTACCGCTGAAAAACGGCAGAATCGGTTCAGTGTAACGGTGTGGTGTGGTATGACCTCAGATCAGGTTGTGGGCCCGTTCCTTCTGCGCAACACCATGAATGCTGAGCGGTACCTTGCTATGTTGCGAAACGAGGTCTGGCCGGTTGTCAGCACATGGGAGAACATCGACGATCTGATATTTATGCAAGATGGCGCCCCTCCGCACTTCGCTCTTGTTGTCCGTGAGTGGCTGGATGCCCACTTCCCTGGGCGTTGGATGGGTCGTCGTGGTCCACATCAATGACCAGCCAGGAGCCCCGACTTGACACCGTGCGACTTCTTTCTTTGGGGGTGGGTAAAGGAAGAAGTCTACCGCACCAAACCGAGGACATTGGAAGAACTGGAGGACCGAATTCGGGAAGTCATGTCCTCCACCCCGCCGGAGTTCCTGCTAAAGTTAGTGGACGCCATTCCTGGGCGGCTCCAGAAGCTGGTGGAAAGAGTTGGAGCCCACATTGAATTTCAGAGAAAACCTACCATGTATGCCTACCTTGTCATATTATTTCTTCTGAAATAAATGGATAATATACGTATTTTTTTACCAATCCAAAATAGGGAGCTACTTTCCGCCCACCCTGTATATTAAAAAAATAATAATAATATAAGAAATACACAAGTTGAACGAAGAATATATATATAATAAAAAATAATATATAAACATCAAAATACATACACTTTATGTTCTACTACGTTTAACTAAAATGTTAAACTCGCACGTGATCGAGTTTACAGTTACATCATTGTTGCTTTGCACTAAACAATAAATACGATTTAACGTTATTTCACCGCTCAAGTTATAGGGATGCCTATACTCGATGTAAAGGGCCTTCATATCGTTCAATACCATTTTTGTGCCCACTTTACATTCGGTTGGCAAGTTATCTTTAAACACGGACAGAATGCTATCAAAAGCACGCACAAAGAGGGCATCGTTAGCCACAACATCATTATTAAATTCAAGTTTATAAACACTCCTTTCCAATCGAGGGTTTATTCTTACGATCCGAGCTTTTCAATCGTGGACTCTTCTTAACAACGTGCGTTCGGAGACGAACGAAATGATTAAAACAGCTTTTGGAAATGATGCTCTCAGTGTAGCTAACGTTTACAAACGGCACAAAAAGTTTAAAAATGGAGAAACATTTGCTTGTACCAGAAATCGAATCTGTTGGACATTTTCATCTGTACTGAGAAGTACAAGGGCGGCCAATGCGTTCCTTGTCTTCAAGCGATGTTTCTCCATTTTTAAACTTTTTGTGCCATTTGTAAACGTTAGCTACACTGAGAGCATCATTTCCAAAAGCTGTTTTAATCATTTCGTTCGTCTACGAATGCGCGTTGTTCCATTTCAGAGATTTATACGTACTGCAAAAACACACCCTCCTTTTAAGCGCTCTAACCAACAACTGACTCATGGTAGCAGATTTTGCTTCAGACTGCAGACGCCAGAGGGCAGGAAGACTCACATATGTAAACGGTTATTTCTTATTTGCATTCATTTGTCCGTAGCAATAAAATTATCGATACTTTTTGATCACTCCTCGTTAATATGTATACACAGACATATACATATATATATATATATATATATATATTATATATATATATATAACACTCAAGGATTATGGTATCCAAAGGGTACGGTATCACAGGTACTAGGCACCTGGTAATGTTTCCTATAAGTGTTATGGCATACCTTCGTACCCCTAAGTTCCTTCACGCTCCCCAGCTTCTGCGCCCGAAAATTGTGGGTCCCTACAATAATTTGTGGCGGTTGATCGCCCTCATCTTCCAAGCACACTAGATCCTTCAACGAGTCAAAGTTAACAACCAGTCGGTTCGCCTGGTTAAGCGTGATACCCTTAGCCTTCACGATATAGTTCATATCCTCCCACACCCTTACCCGTACCCGATAAGCTTTTGGACCTGTTGAGACAAAAGAGTCGGCGATGCGATATCTCCATACTCATCCTTGATTTCATCAGTCAACTCTCCGAGGAATTCACTAATAGGCGGATGTATGCACCCTCCCTGACTGTGAATATCACACTATCTGTATCGGCGTACAGAACCCTCCGCCCAAGAGAATGCGATAGACCCCAAAGTTTGATGCGCTCGTATGCCGTTGTGAAGCTGGCTACAGGTATGTTTGTAACACGCGATGTGTCTGTGGCCAATTCGGTAATGTTTTACTTATTATGTATGTATTACCTACATTCCTCTTTATCGTGACCTCTTTATCGTGAGCGTTGGCATAATCCCACACCTCGTTATAACTTTGGGCTAGGTGAAAGTTCCCCTTGCCTGTATTCTGTGCAAATTTTCCACAAAGACTATTTAGACACAACTTTGCACTAAAGTGCTTGCCTGGGTTCTTTACAATTGGGGAACGGTGAAGTTGTATTCCTTCCCGGTCTCGGTAACGTTGAATATAAGCCTATTTTTCACCTTCGGTATCAACTCCTCGCAGATACCATGATGCTTCTACCTTATCGTTCACAAAAGTGTTTATATATGGCGTGAAAAGGTTGGGTAAGTTCTGAAACCTCTACACCTCGTATATCTTCAATATTCTGTAGCCATGGCAAACGGCTAGGGACAGCTCAGGGGCTTATATATACACGCCTCTGACCTTACGCTGGTTGGCTCTGTGATTACAAGCCCCATTGTTCTCCTCTGCGCACTTGACGCACAGGGGAAACATGAGCTTGTGGTCTATAACGACCACTAAAGGTAAGATCGTCATCCATAAATCGCGAGGTGGGAGCACGTCTACGAAAGAAAGACCAAAATAGTTCTTGTTCAAATTTGCTGAGAGCCCCTCGATAGTGGGCAGGGCTGGTCCTACCAGTTTTTCAGGTGCACCAACGGGGTACGGATTGTTCTTCATCACGTAGGGGCATAAAGAGCCGAAGTCCTAGTATGGAGTTTCACGCCCTCCGTACGCAGAAAGTATAGTTTGAAGGGATTTGTACGCCCTCCGAACAAGCTATCACCGCATTTGAGAGGATCGAGCACCATTGAACGCTTGTCCATCTGTTTCCATCCGTGCATCATACGCATGCTCCCACAAGATCTTGTGAGTGAACTGGGTGCCTATAAGCTGAGCGCGGTGCGGGTCTATGCAAGACTGTCGGCAGGAGATCTGCCGTGGATATCTCCTACGATTCCACACTCAGGACGGGGGCATCCGTGCCACCACCAGCCGTTAAAGGAATACACACCAGTGGCATGGTTTTCGCTTATACCATCAACCCAAACAACACGACCATTAACCTTAATGGGTACTTTCCCCGTACACACCTGTACATACACCTTCCCCCGTACACACCTGTACATACACCTTCCCCCGTACACACCTGTACATACACCTTCCCCCGTACACACCTGTACATACACCTGTCTGCTGCCGTGTGTGTATGAGCCAGTAAATATCCTTGTACCCATAACTGCGGGAATTGTTTCTGTGAATGACGGCTAATGTGCCTTTAGGCATGAAATTGTTCTTGAACACCGTAAAGCACAATGAGGCGATAGTGGTTGCGACTTGCAACGGATCGAACTTGAAACGGTCTATGTACATCCTTCTAAAGGCCTGAAAACATACTCTAATTACGCGCACATCATTCACGCAATAACGCTCACATTTATCAGTTATATTGTAAGGATTAGATTCATTAAAACTGTTGTAGTAGCGGTCAAAATCTTCACGTTCACGTGTACTCATAAAATCATAGTTAAAGTAATGTTTGGGTGGAGGTAGTCCTACATAATTTAAATTATCGTTAGTGAGGTAAGTGTAAAGGAAATACCCCTTTGAAACTTCGGCGGCTACTCCCATTACCTTGGGTAGTTTGGCTAATTTACATGGTGTGAATAATAAAGTATCTTTAAACTGTACATTACCTCTTATTTGCATCTGTATAAGTTTGTTTCCACTTTTCAAGGGATCACCTTTAAATATCTCAGATGACTCGTGCTCAAGCAGCTCCTTATAAAGGAACTGTTTGTCAAATTTTTCCCCATTATGGGCAAGAATATACAGTCATTTTTTTTAACTTGTCCTGCTAACTTGACAATATAGGACACAAAGAGTTTCACGGGACTGTCGTGTGCAATCGTTTTAAAAACGTTTGTCCGTTTACCACATATGTGACACTCATCACACTCGACTTCCATGCACTCATCGCAGATAGTCTGGCTTACAAGTAGATGTGGAATAACCTTTTTGGTTTCAGCAACCGTATATGTTTCTATATCGTAGTACAGTTATACAAGGTCTATTTTTAGGCTTAGCGTCTTTCATATAACATACTGTACATGCTTTACTCCATCCGCCTTATATTTCTCATGGCATGTAGAACAGTAAATTTCATAAGATTTATTCTTGAAATTCCCCCAATTATCCATCATATGAAACATACCACATTCACATATTCTCATTTTCCTGCACGTGTCAATTTACTTATGGAGCTCAAAACAGTTATTATTGAAAAATGTGCGTCTGCATACATCACAGTCCCTCTTCTCAGCTTCAACCACACGGCTTTCACATTTGGAGCTTTTACACTGCGCACATACCATGTGGCAATCTTTACAATGTTTCACTATGTCATCCACAAACTCGAGACATCCCTTACAGAAATCATGATGCCTTCCATATTTTTTACTTTTATCATAACTCGCGTAAAGAGCCTTTATATTACGGATGGGGAAAAACGTTGCTCCTGACAGTCCTAAAATAAGTTCGGCCTTGTACGATCTCTCACACAGCTTTTAAAAACATACACAGTCCTACGACGATCATCCATTCCAAATACAACTATACGAACATTCATTTCCTCCTCTACCCTTGTCAGCTCTTCAGGACCCATATTACAATGAAACTCAAGCATGCAATCTGAAGCCAGTTTACAGGCACGCTGTACAACCGTATGCAAGCAAATTTTTGGGGCCCGTGTACTTAGCACAGTGAACATATGTGCTTAGACAACTGCTATAAAGCCGCATCCACGCTCGGTGTCTATATACCGCATGTAAATAGGCTGAGAATTGAAGTTAAGAGTATAAGGTGTGGCGCTATGACCCGCAACACGGAACACACGATCAATATATACCGTGAAATTGTCCATATTGAAGGCTGTACTACTTTAAGAGACCTGCATTATACGGCCCAAGATATATTCTATGTCTACAGAGGCCAAGCGTCTGAATGGTATTACTACCCAAAAATCATCTACATCCCCGTCATCTGACCAGAACCGAACCCGAAGGACAGCCGCGTCCTGATTTCACGTTCGTCGCGGTTCTGAAGGGCAAACTCCACAATACGTTCAACTCCGCATCGCAGACCGATGAGGATGTTGTAAGAGACTTAAAAGTTAGTTTAAAAAGCTCAAATCTTACGGCTGATTTAGTATACGAAATCGTAAGCAAAGATCCCCATGCATATACTCTGATCCTAAAATCAC
>JAJOZX010002775.1:477500-520000 GCA_023014485.1 Bathynomus jamesi
GCTATGGGTGACAATGGCCCAAAAAAGTTGGAACACCTCGCAATCTTTGTTTTGACACCCAATGGAAAAACACGTAACATTGTTTACACTGAAGTGCTACAAAATGTCTGATGTTTTCAAGGAATAAAAACAATTACCAAAACTTTGTGTTTATGTGTTCATTTAGTTTTGTTCATCTTTTTACCTTATTTTGACACACCCTTACATCCCGGGCAACGCCGGGTATCTTTGTAGGTAGACTAGACAGTAGGTAGGTAGGTAGGTAGGTACAGTAGGTAGGTACAGTAGGTAGGTAGACTAGACAGTTTTATTAGGTAGGTACAGTAGGTAGGTAGGTACAGTAGGTAGGTACAGTAGGTAGGTAGACTAGACAGTAGGTAGGTAGGTAGGTACAGTAGGTAGGTAGACTAGACAGTTTTATTTAGTAAATGGGTAGGTACAGTAGGTAGGTATAGTAGGTAGGTAGGTAGGTAGGTACAGTAGGTAGGTACAGTAGGTAGGTAGACTAGACAGTTTAGTTTTGAATGACGGCATAAAGTCACGGGATTTAAGTACTGCTCTAATGTAACTATCTCTTTTCAAAATTTTCGAGAACTTTTTAAAATATAAGGTTAAGGAATAAGTTTTTTCATTTTAACACAAAAAAGCTTAAAATCATTATTTTCGAAAACTTTTTAAAATATAAGGTTAAGGAATAAGTTTTTGCATTTTGACACAAAAAAAGCTTAAAATCATTATTTTCGAGAACTTTTTAAAATATAAGTTTAAGGAATAAGTTTTTGCATTTTGACATTTGAGTGTGACTTTTGCTATGGGTGACAATGGCCCAAAAAAGTTGGAACACCTCGCAATCTTTATGTTTTGACACCCAATGGAAAAACACGTAACATTGTTTACACTGAAGTGTTACAAAATGTCTGATGTTTTCAAGGAATAAAAACAATTACCAAAACTTTGTGTTTATGTGTTCATTTAGTTTTGTTCATCTTTTTACCTTATTTTGACACACCCTTACATCCCGGGCAACGCCGGGTATCTCTGCTAGTATAATATATAATACTATATATACACAATATATAATATGCGTCCTTTATATATGTAGCGGAGTATTTTGTCGTTGCAGCTTAGGTGTAGGTTTTTGCTTTACCGTTTCTTTACCCTCATATATGGCATTTTGTCGTTTCAACTTAGGCTTTCCGCAGGTTGCCTTGTGGTATTTTATGTGAGAGCAGTTGCTGGCCACAAATTTGCAAACGTTGCACATGTACACCCTTTTATTCTTTGGCGTAACAGTCGCATGTCTAGTTGTGTGTTGTGTTTTGTTTTGTGTCGCCCACTTACACATTATATTTTTTAGGTGATTTACATGAACCCACTCATCAATCATCATGCCTCGAAAGTGTAAACATCACCCCGACAACTTCTGTTATGTGAGGCTCGTTCGCGACTAAATCACAACGGCGTACAATCACGATGGATGTTCGGAAAACTTACCGGTTATACTTCGGCTGTCCACTCGGTGACCAAGATAAGGCGTGGGCGCTACAAGTTATCTGTACCGCTAGTTCGAATGGATTACATGACTGGCTGAACCAAAGGAAAAAGTCGGTTCCGTTCGCTATGCCCATGATATGGAGGGAGCCGAGAGACCATCATGGCAATTGTTACTTTTGTAATGTTAACATAACTGCATTCTCCCTGAAGAACAAGCATAACATCGTTTATCCGAACGTAGACTCCGAGATCAGACCGATCCCTCACGATGACACGATGCCGATTCCGGTATCTCCACAGCATGTACTCGATTCTTTAGAAGACGAAAGGGAATCCGACGAAGATGCGATTGGCGGAGATACGGGACCTTCGGCTGATCTTGACTACACACCTGACGAAGAGCAATCGGAGCCGGAGAGGCTTACCCAAAACGAGTTGAATGACCTCATTAGAGACCCAGCCCTCTCCAAAAAGAAATCAGAACTTCTCTCCTCGAGACTCAAGCAGAAAAGAAACACTAGTAGTATAGCCGAAAAATGGACGAGTGCAGGAATGATGCAATGTTGCAAGAGATAATGTCCAATGTTGCAAAGGGGAGGGGTGTGCAGTGAAGGGGTGGGGGTGTGCAATGAAGGGGGAGGGGTGTGTGCAACAACTCAATGCTGCAGGTGCAACAAGGGATCATGAAACTTGGAGGTGGCGTTATCCCCCAAGAGAAAGACAGGAGAAGGAGAGAAAGCAAGAGAGGTGTTCACCTGGCAGGAGCCAAGTGCACACTAAGACTTCAGCCGAGTGGCCGTTGTCTTATAGGCCCCTAATCAGCCAGTTGGCTTAGAAGGAGACAAGGGGGAGAGGGGAGGTTGAGGGGAAGGGGTCTTCGGGGGGAGAAGGAAGGATGACCTCCCCCCAAAGGGGTTGCCTTAACCTAAGAAAGAAAGAGAAAGGATAGACGGAGGAGGGCTTTGGGGGACAAGGTGGGACGTCCTAACCCCCCAAAGGGAAACTAAGCTAAGTCTTAACCTAAGAAGGAAGGAAGGAGAAATCTTTATTCAACAGCTGTCATCAACAAACTGCCAGCTCCGAAGCCAAGCGGGTCTTATATGAGGAAGGTTGAGTTGTCAGATACCATTTTTTATTTTAATTGTACAGGTATACATTATTAGGGTGAGTTGCTAGATACATCATTTATTTTAATTCGTTACCAAAGCATACAGACTTTCTCTTTTAAACGAAAACCGAAATTGACAATAAAAAATTCAATCTGTTTATTAATTATTGTAAATAAATAGAATTTGTCTTCTGCTGCACAAAAAATAAGATATAATAATATTCGTCAAAATAATAGTTCAGGCGAAATACACACAAACACAATATATATATATACACACACACACATATTATAATATATATATATATATATATATATATATATATATATATATATATATATATATATATATATATGTACACATTTATATTAAATTTCCATATGAAAACAGGATTAATAATATGCGAAGATATATTAGACTGTATATTAAATTTAGCAATAACAATTATTCTCATTCAATAACATTTTGTTTTAATATTGTGTTGAGACGAGGAGTGAGCGGGGCAGGTAAGCAAAAGATCCTGCGAAAGGTCCAGCACGAGGCCTTTTTAAAACCGCAAACTGGCGAGAAGGACTTTGGATCAACTTTCTCTCTCTCAAAGACACACACCCGTCTCCTTTCGCTTCATACGATTGTCCTTCCTGTATATACAAATAATTTTAGTAACTTCGCTATTTTTATTTACACGTAATTTGTATGGTGTCATATTCAAAATTAATGTATCTGTTATTGATTTAAAACACTGTCAAAATCATAATTATCAGAAATCAACTTAGTTTTTTTCAAAATTAATACACATGTACTCTGGAAGTACTAACAATTGAATAAAATTACTTTTGCTACTGAACGTAAAACTAAATTTAAAATACTCTTTCTAAGAGATCGTGGGTTCGACTCCCGATTACGCAGGCGCGTATCTCTCACATGTACTCTGGAAGTACTAACAACTGAATAAAATTATTTTTGCTACTGAACGTAAAACTAAATTTAAAATTCTCTTTCCAAGAGATCGTGGGTTCGACTCCCGATTACGCAGGCGCGTATCTCTCACGATTCCTAGTTAATGTTTTCAATAATGTAATTACTTGTTTTCTGTATAAACGTCTGCAGAAAGAGATGAGATCGTGGGTTCGACTCCCGATTATGCAGGCTAATATTACATGAACTTATACCTGAAACTCAATTTAGTATGGGCGCAAAATAACTTGCGTCCAAAAATTGAGACTCAATTTAGTATGGACGCAAAATAATGAAATATTGTTGTGAACAATATTGCATAAAGGGGTGGGTGGTGAAATACAAGTATTGTCGCAAATATTGACGTGGTAGAAACAGCAAGGGGTAATACGAACACTAAATCTACGGAGAGAAACCAGCAATCTTGGGAAAGCTGAGTTTAGTATGGGCACAAAACATGGTAATGCACAAAAATCTTCTAGATTTGATGTTTATATCATAGGATATTACTGTGGTGTTAATGTCAGAGTAATAAAGAGTAGCGGCGCTAATTTTGTTTCCTGCGATACTGAGCTGAATCACTCTAATGAATATATTCCTATAACGAACGGCATCCGAAAAATTGAGGATCAATTTAGTATGTTTGCAAATAACATGCATCCGAAAAAAAGTGAGACTCAATTAGTAGGGGCGCAAAAAATAATAATGCACATTCTGTAAATCTTTTATAGAGATGGTTGTTGCGAGGAATATTGCATAAAGGGGTGGACTGGAGAAAACCAAGTATATATACAAATATTGTCGTGGCGGAGAATGCAAGGGGTAATACGAGTATTAAATCTATGGAGAGAATATAAAGACACCGTTAGTCGTCCAAAGCATGGACAAGTTATTTATATCGGTGTTACGATTGGTACACAAATTAGACCCCGCCCAGTTGCAGTGGCTACCAATCATTACGAACATCCTCTCAATCTTTTGAGCATTAAATCTACGGAGAGAATATAAAGATGCCATTAGTCATCCAAGGCATGGAGCCGCTATATCGGTGTTACGATTGGTACACAAACTTATCATAGCCCCACCCAGTTACACTAGTAACCAATCATTACGAACATCCGCTCTTGGTCTTTTGGGGCGGAGCTTGGTCATTGTGCATATAAAAGGAAATATTTTTCAGTTGGGGGTTACAGTAGCTTTTTTCGCCAGTGAATAAACATTCCCTCTGCCAGTGAATAAACATTTCCTCCGCCATGGATCACGAACTTTACACTTTTCCGGATTTGTATCAAGAAGGTAACACTGCAGCATTGACTGCAATTAATCTTTTTAACGCGATTGACCGTGATGGATTATTTCCAACGCAAACCGTTGATGATATTTGCAATGACGCTCCTTACAATCCAACGCAAGGGACTGCCATAGAAGTGTAAGTGTCTATAGTTTTATTTTTTTGGAGTCAATTATTCACAAACTGTCAGAAAGAAGATTATTTCATGTATATATGGAGGGATGTAGTATCTCGTCAAATACTTCATTTAGATACTCGCCATTATGCTAAAATCGCAATTTTCTGTGGCAATCTTTTGCATGTTTTTTATAAAAGTTATTCGGAATTACCTCTTAAATGAGCTTCTCTGAGCGGTTCAAAGATATCTTCACATAATGGGGTCTGTCTTACAATATGTATACTCTGTATTTTTTTTATTAAAAAAAATTCAATATGAACATTATTCTTTCTCTTTAAGGTCCGATGAGGATTTGACACGTGTTATACAATCTTTTGAAGAACCTCGTGTCATGGACCTGAATACGGAGAATATACCGAACAGTCAGCCCAATGAATGTCACATCGAAATAATGTGTTTTTCGATCTTTTTAGGGGGGAAGAAGACAATATATTTTCATCAATTTATTAAATGAAAGAAATCAGTACAATAACTATCTTAAACTACAGAATGTACAAACTAACGTTACAAATATATATATATATATACACACACGAGAAAAACATTATACTATACAACGAGTACGCACAATTGGAAAACAGTTTTTTATCTGTCTGCATACCATTTCATCGTTTCGTTGAGTGTGACACGGGTCGAATAATTTTTAAAAATTTATAAATTCTTTACCACTTGACATATGCATGAGAAATGAAATGCAGTACATTCCACAAGTATTATTAAATATCCTTGTAAACGGAATGGGTTCCATACAACTTCGGGAATATGTAACTGAGCGAGAAATTTTACAATAACAGGATCACTTCAGGGTTGAATTCCGAGTGAATCAAAGTAGTACAGGCGGTACCTATTTTTAAAATAGATTGCAAACCAATGAATCCCTTCATTACCGATGACATCTGTGTTCACAATAAGACTACCGCATTCTCGCGTAGTTGGCAAACTCAATGTTTCATTCTTTGCAAACACACCGATAAATTTGGAACGTGTGATTCGTTCACTATTCATTACTCTCTGAAGTGTATTCGCATTCATTTTAAAAGCCAGTGATAAAGCCCCAAAATCTGTTTACTTCTATTAGGGCTTGTGACTCTAGGTATACTAGTACACTAATAGGTGCGTCTAACGGCTTGGCGAATTCCAATCTGACTTAGATGTTTCCACACTGTTCTGGACTTAAGTGTGTATTTACGCTAGCAGATAAGTCTGGTGTGATGTCAAACGGATAAAGGTTAAATTGATCAATGAATTTTTTCTGCGTTACCCCAATCCCGAGCTCATCACAATCACCTGCAATATGGGCCAGATTACTATGTGCTTTCGCGCAAAGAGGTAACAGCGTCTGATGAATAGTCCGTATCCAATGTTCCTCCCAACGCAACGCCATTAACGTATAGTTATATTTTTAAGGCCGAAATTCTCGAATTTAAAGGCATTCTTTTTATATTTTCCATTCACCGAAGCATGGTCCTGCATTCCGATTAATATCCTTTTAGGAAGATTTCCCAGGGCGATGTTTTCTATCTGCTTCGACACCAACCCTGCAGGCACCGTATATAGTTTGATTTGTACTCTGTTAACAGGGTATTTCACTGTAGCGTTTAGTAAATTTTTCTCAATTTCTAGTTGTTTTGGTGAACTTAATTTCATTCGTCGTACGCGGAGGTATGTCTCCATAATGTGAACCACAACGGGTTTTGCTCCCTCTTCTTGATCAGCATCCAGATTTAAGCAGATCTCAGGACTCGTGCGGGTGAGCTTTATTTTCATATCCACCCCGTTCACAAGCAACTTCTCCTGGAAAGTGAAATCTGTGTGCAGACGTCCAAAACACTCGTATATCTTCTTTTTAGAATTTTTAAATTTGTCCTTTATACTACTTTCGTCTTTAGTTTGACAATATCCCTCGGCACCTAAAAAGCTATCCTTCGCTTCTTTGGAAAAGTTGAGGACATTTTCCAGATAGGCTCGTGGATGATAGTATCCCGTGCCTGACGATATGTTGGCCTGATTTAAATCTGCGTCACACTGGTTGAATATGGAGTGCAGAAAGTTTGTTTCAGGGTATACAGCATATTTGTCATCGCAGTCCATTCCATTAGAATGGGCTATACGTAGCTTAGCGTACATGTGCACACAGCTTGGATAAAAAAGTAAGGGCCTGAGCTGGGTATCACGAATTCTATAGGAGCACTCGGGGAACTAATTGTGTTTAAAGGGTTAATTGTAATAAATTCACTGTGCTGAATAGAAACTTGAGTTGAAGGCATCTCAAAAAGGGATAGCTCCGATTTACAGCATTGTGAACTACATGGGTGGATTAAGCGTACCATGACGAGTTAGAAATAGTGCCTCCTCTCTCGACAAGTAGTAAACAAACTATGATTCATGAGATCAATGTCCTTAGCTTATATCAGTCAAAAAAGTGGTCACCCATAGGCTTCATTTGCTTACAGCACTTCTTTTTTGATATCCTTTTACGTTTAATGCCACGTGATCCCTTCTTCCAGACAGCTCTCTTCTTCTTCCCACCACCACGCATTTTTCTCTTTACATCTTTGATGATTTCGTCCCAGAAAGTTTGTTTCAGGGTATACAGCATATTTGTCATCGCAGTCCATTCCATTAGAATGGGCTATACGTAGCTTAGCGTACATGTGCACACAGCTTGGATAAAAAAGTAAGGGCCTGAGCTGGGTATCACGAATTCTATAGGAGCACTCGGGGAACTAATTGTGTTTAAAGGGTTAATTGTAATAAATTCACTGTGCTGAATAGAAACTTGAGTTGAAGGCATCTCAAAAAGGGATAGCTCCGATTTACAGCATTGTGAACTACATGGGTGGATTAAGCGTACCATGACGAGTTAGAAATAGTGCCTCCTCTCTCGACAAGTAGTAAACAAACTATGATTCATGAGATCAATGTCCTTAGCTTATATCAGTCAAAAAAGTGGTCACCCATAGGCTTCATTTGCTTACAGCACTTCTTTTTTGATATCCTTTTACGTTTAATGCCACGTGATCCCTTCTTCCAGACAGCTCTCTTCTTCTTCCCACCACCACGCATTTTTCTCTTTACATCTTTGATGATTTCGTCCCGTGTACGTTTTAAATGTTTTTTTAGAGCTTCTTTAGGTTTAGCCCCAGTCAATATGTCTTCTGCAGTGTTAAGACCTGATTGTAGCGCTTTCCTTCCGAGGTATCTGGCACCCCTCTTCAGCAAAGGAACAGCCGTACGTAGTATGGATGAAAAAATGGACCCAAGTCCACTACCGCGCTGGTATCTCACCCCTCGATAGACGGTGAAAGGCTTTCTATCCATTATAACTCAGTGCGTCGGAAGTGTAGCTTCACTGTTAAGCTCCCGTTACCGAATGGGAAGTTTTCACCCTCAATCGTTCTTATATATATATATATATTGAGATATTGGTTATTAAATTAGTTGCGACATTCACATAATGGGGTCTGTCATATGTAATACTCAAACTCCTTCCTCTATGGTTGGGGATGTGGGCAATGCGCAGCAGGCGTGTCTGGGTATCTCCAACAAACTGGTGCTCCACTATATTACTGTAAATATAGCACATGTCTGGGGGACTGAGAGCTTTCAGCAAATTTCTCCATCTTCAATTGAAACATTAAGCTGGACAAGTCACGTTGTGCCTCGTGAAATGTCTCTCTTTGGAAGGCTGCGCTATATCGGCCCTCAGCCGCAATTGTGAACAGCTCTTTATCTCTAAAATTTTTACTAAGCGTTGATTTTAACCTCAATGTGCATGCGGGCGTGTCTATGTTCACGATTTCAAAAAGTAAATCGTTTGTCAGGTACGAATTTTCAAGACTCTTGTTTAAACCCTCCACAATATCCATGGCTGTATCATAATGCCCGATTCCTAACGAAACATTTATGCTATAGAACCGTCCCTCACCGCACAGGGTTGAGCGTGCAGTATTGTCTAAGATTATGCCTAATTTTTCGCATTCATCGGTGCTTCTAAGTATCATAAATACGACCTGTGCCTTTTCAAGAGTTAAAAATTTGGTGGTTAACTGGAGTTCACATATCCCCACCTCATACGAATCACGACCCAATTCAATGGGTCCATGGAGCTCTGTTACAAAGTTGGCTAGTGTGTTGTTAGGGTGTACAAACAGGGACGAGGAGGACGGAAGTGTGAAGCAGAAATGGTTAGGAGCCATGTTGCATACTGTTTAAGCTTCATTATTTCATCAGCTTTTATATAGGTGTTGAAGCTTTCTGGGTACCCTAGCCATTACACCAGGTACATTTTTCTCTTTCCTGAACCTATGCTTCCTAAAATTTTCTCAATTTTAAACATTTTTTCCTAAATTAAATGCCACTTTCTGCAACTCCTCGCGGTAAAAGCCTCCTGAGATTTCTTCCCCATTCAAATCTTCAACGTAATATATCATTATCTCACCTTTAGGTCTCATAGCCCTAACTTTAAAAATCTCACGTGTCCATCCTTGCTCAAAACCCTTTGCGAATTTATTTCCGAACGCGACAGCCTTACATAATCATTGATTTTAAAACGCGCATAGTGTGGTGATGTTGGTGATCCATCTCTTCTCGGGAGCGTACCTCTTTCTAAAACTTCGTTAGGTGTTGTCCCAATCGTGCGATGGTGTGAGCGGTTGTAGGATGATGCCAATGATTCCAGAATGTGTAGGAATCTGTGTGTTTTTATGTGTATAATAGTGGTGCATGCGTTCCTTTATGGTACGTTGAACTCTTTCAACTAAAGAAGCCTTATGTATAGAATTGGTTGTGTAAAAGCTGATATTAAACTCTGTCAACATGTTCTGAAAAGCACGGCCTATAAATTCCTTCCCATATCCGTACAAAAATAACCAGGAACCCTGTTTTCTTTTAACAATAGCGTTTTGGTGGCTTTAGCAACTGTTTCAGGTGATTTATTTTTCAGAGGAACTAGCCACAGATATATAGAGAATACATCTATTATGAGTAGAATGTAACGGTAACCATCGTTATACACAGAATATCTTTGCATGTCTGTTAAATCTGCTTGCCAAATATAATTAATCGAGGCAGCCGTTGTCTTGGCTGTTTTAAACCTTTTTCTCACTGGCTTATGAAGCATATAAGCGTCCTGCTCCCGCAAAAATCTCTCAACATCTTTTTTTCCTACTCCGTAAACACTTCTGTATAGTCTATCTACGCGGCCGTAGGAGGCTGGGTTAGAAATGTCATAATAACGTCTTCTTAATACGTTAGCCATTTGCGTATTTTAGAGGCACGTGGGTAGGGTTGACCGTTGTTTATCCCCTTCTTTCTCCGCTTTAAAGATGTTACCGCCGGGGATGAAGGCGTCTTCAATTGTGTCACGTGAGTTGCATGTTCCAAGTCTTTTAACCTGTTCAGATTTCCTATCAACGTTTTGGGGACATTTATTTGCTGTAGTCTTGCTTTAATATGCTTCCATCCTGATGGTGAGGGTCTATCCCACTTTCTCACCAGATCATGGACAATGTCTACGATATTCGACCCCTGTACCTTTGATCATTCCACATTGATCTCACCTGCATCGGTCCATTGTATGGCTGGGTCCTCATTCAATAGATTATAAAGACATAAACCTTTATTCCTGAATCTATGTGGGAGGGTGCTTTTTAATACATGCTCGATATGTTGTGTGGCCGACCCCTTAAACTTTGGTTGGTCAGCTGTATCGTCGGGTACAGGTCCTACGTCATCATGTCCATCGTTCCCTGTGCTGTGCCTAATAACCACAGGAATCTCTGTCGGGTTTTTATAATTTTCGTACTCGTGATGAAATTTCTGCAGAGCTTCTTGGTATAAGATTCTTTTCTCATCAGGTGTTTTTTCCTTTGCAGTGAAGCGTACACCTCGTGTGGAATCACTACCACTTTCTTCATTATATTAATCAAGTCAGTAAAGGACCAAAAACTGAAAATAAGATGTGAAGAAATGACCCTCCTGTTTGTACAATAATTCGTTTTTTCTTCGCTACAGTTTGACTTTTACGAGCGAGTGCACGTATTATGTTCTTGTAACGGCGTAGGCGAGCCTTCTGAGGTGGTTTCATTGATACATTGCAATTTATAACGTTAAGCCAGACTTCGCAGATGCATTTTAAAAAGTTGGAGTCGATATTTTTAATAAACATCTGCTGCATTGCCCGGGGCAGTCGATGATAGATTTTTATTAATTCACGGTATTTCTTTAGTCTCTTTGTCATTCTGGAATATACACCGTTTCAGGCTCGTTTGGAAATATATTCGTTCTTAGAAGCACCCTAAACGTGTTTCGCGGATGAAGGTCGCAAAGCAAATATCCGTAACGCGTACTTGTAGCTTCTTTATAAACTTCAAAAAACTCCTTACGCTGATTCGGGAACATTTGATTGGCTAATACCCCAATTTGTGATACATCTCTACATTGCACGAATAAGACTAGATATTGTGTATTTAACGACACATCGCGCATGTATCTATTTTTGAGAAATAGATTCTGATTGAAGAACACGCTTATGTTAAGATGATGGGAGAATACTGTAAATGTCTCGGCAAACGTTTTATCCATCTCCAACATGAGATCGTCAATTACAATGACTGTATGTTCATTTCCCTTTAACGAATTAACGTCATATACACCTTTGTGGAACAAAATATCATGTTGGTACTCGTTGAACACTAATTGATACGTCGAATAGCACCATATAACTTTATGCACAAATTTTGAGAACATCTCTCCCTTTCCTTTAATGATTTTAAGCATAAACACAGTTTTACCACATCCTCTAGATCCAGATATAATACATGTGGATGGGCTCGTGAACCTGAATTTTTCTACAGAGTCCATTTCTAACACGTCACACTCCTAAGTGGGTCATTTACAAAATATTACAAATTTTAGTGCTGCTCCTTATATTTGTTTTCTTTCTTCCACAGAACCGTGAATGACGATGAGGTACAGCACCCCATCATCGACATTACATGACCCCGACGACAGTGTAGTTGTGATCACAGAATCCTTCCCCGCCGACGAATCCTCACCAGCGATACCTGTAGCACGCGACAATTCAAAGCGGAGACATGATGAAGAGCCCTCCACGTCAGGTATAAAGCGTGCTAGGATTGCGCCGGTTGTTAGACCACCAGTAGTAGAGCCCCAACCCTCTACGTCTTACGACAATCCCCACAATAGTACTTCCTCAAATAAAAATATATCCCCTTATCCTGTTCAACCCTTGTACATCCTCCGCAGCAGCTTCTCGCTCTGTTGAGGATGGCATAACATTCGAGTTGGTGCGTACCGTGCCCCCACCCCAGTCTTGACTAGAAATCGGTATATAGTCAGGGTTGATCCTAGATCCGTGTATAGCAATGGCGTTGAAGGACTACGGCGCATAGTTGAGCGTATTGTAGAGTTTGCCCTTCAGAACCGCGACGAACGTGAAGTCAGGACGATGCTGTCTTTTGGATTCGGGTCAGATGACGGAGATGTAGATGATTTTTGGGTAGTAATACCTTCAGACGTTTGGCAGCTGAAGATATAGAGTATATATTAGGCCGTATAATGCAGGCCTCTCAAAGTAGTATAGCCTTCAATATGGACAACTTCACGGTAAATATTGACCGTGTATACCGTGTTGCGGGTCATAGCGCCACACCTTATACTCTTAACTTCAATTCTCAGGCTATTTTTAGACGGCATATAAACGTCGATCGTGGTTGCGGCTTTATAGCAGTGGTCTTAGCACGTATGTTTACTGTACTAAATACACGGGTCAAAAACATTTGGTTGCCTACGGTAGTGGAGCGTGCCCGTAAACTAGCTGTAGACTGTGAACTTGAGTTTGACTGTAATATGGGTCCTGAAGAGCTGAGAAGGGTAGAACAGGAAATGAATGTTCGTATAGTTGTATTTGGAATGGATGATCGTCGTAGGACTGTGTATGTTTTTAAAAGCAGTGTGAGAGATCGTACAAGGCCCCTACTTATTTTAGGACTGTCAGGGACAACGTATCTCCCCATCCGTAATATAAGGGACCTTTACGCGAGTTATGATAAAAGTCGAAAATATGGGCGACATCATGATTTGTGTAAGGGATGTATCGAGTTTGCGGATGATATAGTGAAACATTGTAAAGATTGCCACATGGTATGTGAGCAGTGTAAAAGCTCCAAATGTGAAAGCCGTGTAGTTGAAGCTGAGAAGAGGGACTGTGATGTGTGTAGACGCACATTTTTCAATAATAACTGTTTTGAGCTCCATAAATCAATTGGCACGTGCAGGAAAATGAGAATCTGTGAATGTGGTATGTTTCATATGATGGATAATTGGGGAATTTCAAGCAAAATGTGATGAAATTCACTGTCCTACATGCCATGAGAAATATAAGGCGGATGGAGTAAAGCATGTATGTTATATGAAAGATGCTAAGCCTAAAAATAACCCTTGTATAACTGTGTACTACGATATAGAAACATACACGAACGCAGAAACCAAAGAGGTTATTCCACATTTACTTGTAAGCCAGACTATCTGTGATGAGTGTATGGAGATCGAGTGTGATGAGTGTCACAAATGCGGTAAACGTACAAACGTTTTTAAAACGAGTGCCTACGATAGCCCTGTGAAACTCTTTGTGTCCTATATTGTCAAGCTAGCGGACAAGTTCAAAAAAATGACTGTGTATATTCTCGCCCATAACGGGGCAAAATTTGACACACAGTTCCTTTATAAGGAGTTGCTTGAGCACGAGTCATCTGAGATATTTACAGGTGATCCCTTGAAAAGAGGCAACAAGCTAATACAGATGTCAATAAGAGGTAATGTACAGTTTAAAGACACTTTATTATTCACACCTTGTAAATTAGCAAAGCTACCCAAGGTGATGGGTGTAGCTGCTGAAGTTTCAAAAGGATATTTCCCTTACACATTCCTCACTAGCGAAACTTTAAATTACGTAGGACTACTCCACCCAAACATTACTTTAACTATGAATGTATGAGTACAGATGAACGTGAAGATTTTAACCGATACTACAACAGTTTTAATGAATCTAGTCCTTATAATATAGCTGATGAATGTGAGCGTTATTGCGTGAATGATGTGCGCGTGCTTAGAGTATGTTTCCAGGCCTTTAGAAGGATGTACATAGGCCGTTTCAAATGCGATCCGTTGCAAGTCGCAACCACCATCGCCTCATTATGTTTTACGGTGTTCAAGAATAACTTCATGCCTAAAGACACCTTAGCCATTATTCACAGAAACAATCCCCGCAGTTATGGGCACAAGGCTATTTACTGGCTCATACACCTACAGCAGCAGACAGGTGTATACATAAAGCATGCCCGCAACACGGGTGAAGTACCCATTAAGATTAATGGTCGTGTTTTTTGGGTTGATGGTCTAAGTGAAAACCGTGCCACTGGTGAGAAGACTGTGTACTCCTTTAACGGTTGCTGGTGGCACGGATGCCCCCGTCCTGAGTGTGGAATCGCAGGAGATATCCACGGTAGATCTCCTGCCGACTGTCTTGCGTGGACCCGCACCCGCGATCAACTTATAGGATCCCAGTTCACTCACAAAGTCTTGTGGGAACATGAGTATGATGCACGGATGGAGACGGACAGTACCGTGAAGAAATAAACACGATCAAGCGTTCAATGGTGCTGGATCCTCTCAAATGCGGTGATAGCTTGTTCGGAGGGCGTACAAATCCCTTCAAGCTATACTTTCCGCCTACGGAGGGTGTGAAACTCCATTACTACGACTTCTGTTCTTTATACCCCTACGTGATGAAGAACAATCCGTACCCCGTAGGTGCGCCTGAGAAACTGGTGGGACCTGACCTACCCCATCGACGAGTTCTCAAGAAATTTGAACGGGTACTATTTCGGCCTTTCTTTCGTAGACGTACTCCCCCTCGCGATTTATGGATGCCGATCTTACCCGTCGTTATCGATCACAAGCTCATGTTTCCCTTGTGCGTGAAGTGCGCAGAAGAGAACAATGGTGATTGTGACCATACAACCCACCAGCGTAAGATTAGAGGTGTATATACAAGTCCAGAGCTGGATCTAGCTGTTCGCCATGGCTACAGCATATTGAAGATACATGAGGTGTGGAGGTTTCAGAAGCTACCCAACCTTTTCACGCCATATATAAACGCTTTTTTGAAAGATAAGGTCGAAGCATCAGGGTATCCGCGAGGAGTTGATACCGAAGATGAAAAGTCGGCCTATATTCAACGTTACCGTGACCGTGAAGGTATACAGCTTGACCGTTCCCAAATTGTAAAGAACCCTGGCAAGCGTTTAGTGCAAAGTTGTGTCTAAACAGTCTTTGGGGAAAATTTGCACAGAATACCGGCAAAGGGAACGTTCATTTGGCACAAAGTTATAGTGAAGTCTGGGATTATGCCAATGCTCCCGATAAAGAGGTCATGGAGATCATGAATGTAGGTAATACTTACATAATAAAGTACAACAATACCGAATTGGCCACAGATACCTCACGGGTTACAAACATACCTGTAGCCAGCTTCACAACGGCCTACGCACGCATCAAACTTTGGGGTTATTGCATTCTCTTGGGCGGAGGGTATTGTACGCTGATACAGATAGTGTGATATTCACAGAGAGGGAGGGGAATACATGCCTCCTATTGGTGAATTCCTCGGTGAGTTGACTGATGAGATCAAGGATGAGTATGGAGACACCGCATACGCCGACTCTTTTGTCTCAACAGGACCAAAAACTTATGGGGTACGGGTGAGGGTGGGGGAGGATATGAAATATATCGTGAAGGCAAAGGGTATCACGCTCAACCATGCGAATCGGGGGTCGTTAACTTTGAATCGTTGAAGGATCTAGTGTGTTTGGATGATGATGATGAGGGATCGGCCTCCCCAACTAACTGTAGGCACCCACAATTTTCGGGCGCAGAAGCTGGGGGGCGTGAAGGAACTTAGGGGTACAAAGGTGTGCCGTAACACCTATAGGAAACGTTACCAGTTACCTGGTACCTATGATACCGTACCCTTTGGATACCATAATCTTTGATGTGTCTATTGTTAACTTATTTATTACACGTATTTGTAAATATATATATCTTGAATATAATCTTTGATGTGTCTATTGTTAACTTATTTATTACACGTATTTGTAAATATATACACCTTGAATATTTCGTTTATTAAATAAATCGTGTTTCAATTAGCGTTTCAATTTCTCCTTTGTGTGTGTGTGTGTGTGTGTGTGTGTGTGTGTGTGTGTGTACAGGAAAGTTCTAAGCTCCGCCCACTGTAAGACCAGCAACGTGAGTCATGCTACTACCTGGGCTTCCCTGCGTGCTCAGTTGATCGCAGTAAGCCCTGGACATCAGACGTGTATTCTCCCGCGTAGACAGAAAATAGTAATGGCTACCTTTAATATTGCTTGTTCAACGTTTATGAAATGGTATTCTGCAAAGTGTCAAGATGTGGTGGATACTGAAAAACTCCCTATTCCCCCTCCTTTGCTCTTTTAAGGCTACATTGAATCGTGCGAAGGAGCAAGATGTACAAATACTCTATGGCTATTCTGGTGAGAGCATTGTAGGATTTCGTGCACAACGATGTATTGAACTATGTAGACTAACTTTATAAAAGCTCATATACCGTGAAGTAAAAGAAACAACGCGTGCAGAAGAGAAGCAACGGATATGGATAGTGAGTCTTATTGATGGTGGTTGACAAGCGATATTATGTCATGTTACATCATACCGAGTACTCGTACCCTGCGACTGAGAATGTAAATCTCGTCATCATGGAGAATCTTAAGTATTTTTATCACTATATTAATATATATCATGACGAGTTTGTAGTGAGGTTGTGGCTAATGCCCTGTGTGAGTTTTTAACAGACTTTAGAGACGAGTATCGCTTGTTAAACAAAAAGGAAAAATATGGGCATATGTTCCTCTCAAATAGTGCGCCGGAATGTGAAGATGTTTAGTTTGTGGAAATGGTGAGTGGTAAAACATTAAAACCGTTATAAAATGTGTTTGTTCGTGAAAATTACCCTGAAGGAAAATGCCTGGTGCGTATTCGGGGAGTGGGAGTGATAAAACATTAAAACCGAATTAATTCTTGTATCGGAAAATTTCTCAAAACACCTGCCCAATATAATGGGATACAACGATTCATGTTGGATCAGCGCCGTACACGTTTCATTAGATTATGGTGTGACTCACTCCTCCCGTCGAACCGTCGCGTTGCATGTGCCTCATAGTTATCTCAGAGCTTGAACCGAGTGGACGTGCGCTCCTCGAATACGATGGAACTTCCTTTGAGCAGCATTCTCAACGCCGTGTACGATGTGTCCGTGACGAAGTCGTTGCGCGTGTTCAGGCGTAAATCCGGTATCGTTAACTATGTACTGGAAACGGATTGTAGACAAACAAACAAACGGAATGTTGTTTATTTAAGTGTCGAGGAGATGAATAGAATCTTCGTGATAGTTGAGAAGTGGAGTGAAGATCGTTATAAAATTCCTACAGGTGTAGGTACAAGAAGAGAGCAGATTAGTGACACCCCCTCATACGCCGTTGTATGTACGTTGTGTATAAATAACGATCGGCCATGCATTGATATACGGTTGATGTGGAAGAATGCTTCTGATAATAACGCTCTTGTCCTACGCGAAACCGTTTCATCCTCGACAGAATGTTTGAAATCGTCGGATTCCGCAAGCTGAAGCCTATATTAGACGCGCGTGTTACGGATATGCTTTATTTTGATACGGTTCTTGAATACGCATACACCGCTCTGCTCGATGGGTTTACCGAGTGTAGGGTGAACAAGGTGAGAATGGTCTAGAGCTGGACGTTATTTAAAAAGTTTAGACTCTTTGAAATATCATGAACTTTGGTACAAAGCACTTGATCGGTACAGGGCTGAGCTCACCTACACCGTTCACCCTGAAGAACTATTTCTTTATATAACGAGCAGCTGTCGTAACGACTTAGAAGATTATTTCAACTGTGCGCTATGTTGAGTGAAGAGAGTTCACGATTGAAAAGCTCGGTCGGTAGAAATAAACCCTCGATTGGAAAGGCGTGTTTATAAACTTGTATTTGACGTGTGGCTAACGATGAACTCTTTGTGCGTGCTTTTGATTGTATTCTAGACGTATTTAAAGATAACTTGCCAACCGGTGTAAAGTGGGCACAAAAATAGTACTGAACGATATGAAGGCCTTTATATAGAGTACAGGTTCCCTATACATTAAGCGGTGAAATATTATTAAACCGCGTATACTGCGTAATGCAGAGTAATAACGATGTCAATGTAGACTCGATTACGTGTGAGTTTAGTGTATTGAGAAAAAAGTGAGTGTATTTATATATTTAACATATTTGTGTGTATATATTTTTTTTCGCCTGTACTGTTATATTGACGGTTATACGTTTTGTAGTTCTTATTTTTATTTTGCGCGGTAGAAGATAAAGTGTATGTATTTATTTATTTAACATAATTGTGTGTATATATTTCTGCTATATTGATGGTTATATTATTTCTTATTTTTTATTTTTGTTTTTTGATCATTCCAATGTATATTTATTTTCTATATTTCCATAATATAATTGTGTATATATATATACCTTATGAACCTTATGTTGTTTCGTGTGTTGGTCTCTCTTCACACGGAGGTCAAGCTGGTGGCCCCGCCTCTAGGTCTGGCTTGGTGGAGGAGCGAGTTGCTTTCTTGCGCTCTCCACCGTACATAGCCAGGCACGCCCGGCTCATCTGGTACTGTCCTGAGCCAGGCATCCAGTCTTTTCTTGAAGACTTCAACTTTGACCCCCGTTACGTTTCTGAGGTCCTTAGGAAGCTGGTTGAAAAGTCTTGGCCCCCTGACAACCAAGCTATTTTCCTTCAGGGTTGAGGAGGTCCCTTGTCGTGTTTTTAATTTGGGAACACTACACATTCTGCCTTTCCTATTTTCCAGTGTTGTTTGAATGGTAATTGGGTTTAGTTTTAGGTTTGGTACCAGTTTTTCGATCATTTTCCATATGTAGATTATGATGTACCTCTCTCTTCTTCTTTCCAGTGAGTACAGATTTAGTTTACGTAGTCTTTCCCAGTAGTTGAGTTCTTTGCAGCCATCAATCTTGGCTGTGAAATGCCTTTGCGTTTCTTCTAGTTTATTAGTTTCTTCCTTTTTATATGGGGACGTCAAAACTGAGCAGTATTCAAGTTTTGGTATAATCAGTGTTTTTAGCAGGGGAATCATTACTGTCCTGTCCCTTCTCTTGAACGTTCTTAGAACCTGTCCGGCGACTCTTTTTGCTTTATTTATCGCTATCTGATTTTGTGTTTCGAATTTCGCATCGTCTGTCATTATTATCCCGAGATCAATCGCTTTCATGCTTCTCTGAATTTCCTGTCTATCTGGAGCATAATATGCAGTCTGTTTAAGTTCTTCTTTTGTACCATATCTCAAGAGCTGAAATTTCTCGGCGTTGAATGACATGTTGTTGTCTTCTGACCATTTGTATATTTTGTTCGTGTCCCTCTGCAAGGCCTCCACGTCATGTACATCGCTGATTTTTCTGCTGATCTTTGTATCGTCTGCAAAGGATGTTACTATACTATTGCTGTTTACTCCGCTGTCTATGTCTGTTAGCATGATAATGAACAGGAGTGGGGCCAGTACTGTCCCTTGTGGTACTGAGCTGCGTACTTCCGATTCTGATGATGATATACCTTGAATTTTGACGACCTGCAGACGATCACTAAGGAAGTTGTAGATCCATTTTCCCACTTTGCCTGTTATTCCCATGTCTTTAATTTTATGTGCTATTATACCATGGTCACATTTATCGAAAGCTTTAGCAAAATCTGTGTATATAACATCGTAGTTGTCATTGCCTTCCAATGCATCTAGGATATTGTTGTAGTGCTCTATTAGTTGTGATAGGCATGATCTACCTGATCGGAATCCATGCTGGTTTTCGTTGAATCTTTCCCGTGTCTCCAGGAAATCATAAATTTTCTCTCTAACTATTCTTTCAAATACTTTGGTGAGGTGGGACGTCAATGACACTGGTCTATAGTTCTTTGCTTGAGATCTGTCCCCTCCTTTATATATAGGGACAATGTTTGCTCTTTTCAAGATGCTCGGTATTTCCCCAGTGTCTAGGGATCTTCTCCATATCCAGTATAAAGGTGTAGCTATTTCATTTTTACAGTTTTTAATCAATAATGCATTCCAATTGTCCGGACCTGCAGCTGAATGTAGTTTCATTTGTTCTATAGCTCTCGCTACATCTTCTGGTATAAACTCAAAGTCTGTTATATACTCTCCTTGCAATTCCTCTTCAAAGAATGCATTTATGTCAGGTATCGCTTTGTCACTTTTTGGGGTACTGAAAACTGATTCATATTGAGCTCTCAATGTATCAGATATTTCTTTTGGATCGTCGGTTAGTTCATTATTTCCCGTCCTTAAGGGCCCAATAGCGGCGCGCGTTTTTGTTTTCCTTTTTGCATAGCTATAGAAGTATTTTGGATTTTCCTTTATTGCTTCTACCGCCTTTTCCTCTTCCCTCTCTGTATGGTCCTTAATCAGGGCTTGTATTTCCCTATCGATACCCTCCAGTTTTTCTTTTATTATTTTCCTGCCATTATCTCCGCAGTTTCCTAACTTCGCCTCCACTCTCTTTCTTTTGCGGAATAGTCTTCTCTTTTGCCTTTCTAGCCAGCTCCTCTTTCCTTTTGGCTGTGATTTCGGAGCATATTTTTCTAAAATTCTCAGCGTTTTTTCCTCCAAAGTTGTTAGCGTTTCTTCAGTTGTTTTATTCTCGAAAATTGTTCTCCATTCTATTTGGGCCATGTGCGATCTGATTGCTTCCCAATTTATAGTCTTCGAGTTTAAGTTAAAGGCCCCGAATTTACTTCTTTCCACAATATGTGTATTGTCTTCTAATGCTGCCATCATATTTGTTGATATCTCGATTAAGTTGTGGACTGAGATAATGGTTGGGGTTATTTTTATATCAGCAATCAAGTTCGTGTTATTCGTGAATAATTGTGTATATATATATATATATATATATATATATATATATATATATATATATATTAGTGATGTAGCGGATGTCATTTTTTTCACATCCGCGGATGCGGATGCGGATGTTTGATTTCAACATCCGCGGATGCGGATGCGGATGTCTACATTTTCGTTATTTTTTAGGATATATTCGAAATTTGTTGTGTTTAACGTATATAATAAGTTATTATATAGAGAGAGCTGTAGCTATAATGTAGTATAATTGATTAATTGTACAATAATTGCTGTACTTTTCCCTGAACATATAAAATAATAGCAAGCATCTAACTAATATAGAAATCAATTAGTGAATTCGTCTGCAAATAAATTCGTTATATTTTGTTGAGTTTCAGCCACAATTAGAAACCATAATTGTGTTACCCGACCTCTTTCCCCAACCTCCACCCTTATAGAAAGAGATCTTTAATTAGCTTGATAACTATTTATATTAAGTTTAAAGTTTTATTAGGCATATTTATAAATGAGTAATTAAAATAAAGTAAACTAAGATGTTCATCGTTTAATATTCAAACTTAATTATAGGAAGGTTATGCTTAAGGAACATTAATTTTTCTGCCTTTTCTGCTCCCAGTCTGTTTCTCTTTTCATCATATATTAATCCAGCACTGCTAAATAATCTCTCGCTTGGTACGCTTGTTGGAGGACGTGCTAAATGTTTCCTTGCAAGTTTACTCAAGTATGGATAGATATTCTGCGTATTTTTCCACCAACTAATAGGATTGTCACGTGCAGCCAGGCGTTTTTCTTGGTGATAGCTCTCGATCATTTTTACTACATCTTTTGACATCGCGTAGGTCTCGTCATCGCTGCTTGACTCAAGAAACTGAGAGACAGATTCTGTGATAGATTTGCTTGTTGAAGGTGTTGGTTCTGTCACTGAAACTTTTATTCTTTTGATGGGTGGCGAAGCGACAGATTCAAGAGATTGAAGCTCTTCAACTGCTTTGCCAAGTGATGATTTAACTCGTTCTAATGTACTAGGTGAAAATAACTTAGCTTTGTAACGTGGATCTAAGTAGGTTGCAAGAGAGTAACTTCATACAAGAACAGCCTCTCGTCTTGTCGCTTGCATCACTTTTGCGCACAATGAACTAGTTCTATTATTATAGTAGAATTTGATAATTTCCGCTTATTAATGACGTTTTATCTCAACGGTCCACATCCGCACGACATCCGCAGTCCAAAGTGCGGATGCGGATGCGAGAAAATGTTCGGATGTTCCGCGGATGCGGATGCGGATGTGACCTACATCACTAATATATATATATTTCTCCTGTACTGTTATATTGACGGATATATTTTTTGGTTATATGCATATTTTTCGTTCATATTTCTTAAACTATTATTATTTTTAATTGATCATTCAAATGTATACTTATTTTCTATATATTTATAATAAACAGAATGATGTAATGTTGTTTTATTTAATTCTTTTGGTTGTAAACAATTATGCCAAATGGCTGGTTACGCCTTCTAAACCTACTAGCGGAATTCTAAGCCAACTTTTAAGAATTAATTAAATAAATGGTACAATCTGGCAACCTAATAATGTATATCTGAACAATTAAAAACGGCAACTCGTGTGAATTAAAATAAATGGTGGTATCCAGCAACTCGCCCTAATAATGTATACCTGAACAGTTAAAATAAAAAGTGGTATCTGACAACTCAACCTGAACAAGCCACTTACGCCTTCTAAGCCAACTGGCTGATTAGGAGTCTATAAGAGGACGGCGGGTCAGCTGAAGCGTTATTATGCACTTGGCCGCCTCCAAGTTTCATGACCCCTTGTTGCACCTGCAGCATCCCCCCTTTGCAGCATTGAATTGTTGCATAACCACATCCCCCCTTTGCAGCATTGAATTGTTGCATAACCTCCCCCCTTTGCAACATACCCATCCCCCACCCCTTCATTGCACACACCCTTTGCAACATACCCCCTTTACAACATACCCCACCCCCACTTGCAACATTGCAACATTCTTGCACTCGTCCATTTTGCGGCTATACTACTACACTTACTTGCGAAGAACGTCCGAGTGTGTCACTGTCGAAAACGAAATCATGATTTGGTGACATTTTTTACAGTAGACGGTCCGCTCTGCTATTGCTATGATATCAATGGACTTTTCGAGAACTTGTCACAGGTACACACACCATGTGAGTAACGCCTCTTCATTGATTCCTCACAGCGAAGCTTGAAAGCGGTTCTCCTGCATAACGGGAACTTAAAGCCGTCCATCCCGATCGCCCACTTCGTTCATCTAAAGGAGACGTATGATAACATGAATATACTACTCGAAGCAATCCAATACAACACTCATCAATGGAATATCTGTGGTGATTTAAGTTGCGTGGCAGGCGTTTTATTACTAATATCGCTAAAAACTTCTTTACGTTTAAAGTAATTGATAAATGGAATAATCTTCCCGCGTCAGTCGTTCATTCTACCAGCGTTAATATGTTTATGAGCCGTCTTGACAGACATTTTAAAGGTATTAGCGTTGTTTAATTTAAAAAACAACAAAGTTAGCAACATAAGTTCTGGTGGTGGTGCTCGAGGATGAGTCTGTTGACGATGAATGCCAGCTTGTGACATGCCAGCGTGTGATGCCAGCAATAAAATTAAAAAAAAAAAAAAAAAAATTAGACTAACACGAATGTAGATGTAGCTCATAGCGTAAACTAACCCACTTTTTGTTTAACTTTACCTACTTTTTTTTTTTTTTTTCTTATCCTCTCCTTACTTTGCATGTCTAACTCTTTTCTTGCATGTTTGTAGTTTGCATGGTATGACAGTGAGTTAAGACTGTGTTTGCATGGTTTGTAAGCGTTCTTATTTTACTTCTTTTCATCTTTCACCCCTCTCCTATTCTCTCCGACTATTTTTCTGACTTGTCGGCAGTGGCCGGCGGATGATGATGGTGAGACTTTTTTCCTCTTTTTCTGAATGAATGTTAACCCACGAGTGATAGGTGTTGCTCCTTACTTAACCCCTTATTCTCTTCTCTTAACCCCCCTACTCTTTCCTTTCTCTCGGGCTAACCTTAGAGTGGATCTTAGGGTCTTTGTTAGCCTTAGCTTCTGTAGATCTGTAGATCTCAAAGTCATTGGTATGTTAATGGGCATGCAATTAGGGTTCACGAAATACTGTTGCTTCCTATGCCTATGGGACAGCCGTGCTACCGCGGATCATTACATCAGACGTGACTGGCATCAAAGAAGCACATACGAGCCAGGAACGGGCAGTGTCCAGTGTATTCTTTAGTAATGTTGATCCAAAGAAGATTTTCCTGCCACCTCTCCAGTCTAGGGTGGATCGATTTTACATTTGTTTCGATTTCCATATTCTAATAGAGACAAAAACTTGCGCATGCATGAGAAAATAGCCTCTGCAAAATCTTAGCTTAATAGGTAATCATCTTCTGCCCCCGGCAGAGCGATGAAAATCATATTTTAGTAGTCATAAACGTATTTTTCTTATAATTTTTAAAATATTTCAATATGCATCAAAATTATTCCTAATAACTATAAAGTCGATGAAAAAGACCTCATATGATCGTTTTTCCAAGCGCGTTGTCCTACGTTAATATCTTTTGCCCCCGGCAACAACGTCAAATGTTGAAAAAATAGGTAATTTATATACATATTTTCAGATCGGCTCTTTGTCTTAAATAATGCATTTATATATTTCCCATAGCATTTATATCGTTGCTTAGGCATGAAATAACACACGCCAAATTTTATGACTTTAGAGTAATATCTTCTGTCCCCCGAGAAAAGTCTAAATGTGGATTATAATTACGTTAATGCGATGTTATAAGTACGATAAGTACTAAGTACAGCTCCTCACTTGCTAATTTTATAAAATTAGCAACCCAGAACTCACCACGAGGAGGTGGCTGTACGTCGAGTTCCACCATATCCAGCCCCAACCACCCTTCCTTTGGCTGCATGTCGATTTACATACGGTAATCTTTCTTAGAATCAAATCGTGGAATTTTTGTTCGGGAGTGAAGACGGGAGCGGATGAATCCGTCCCTCTCTTCTATTCCACTTACACTGGCAGAGGCTTCGGTTACTAATTTGATGAGTCTCTCGACCGCTTGAGTATGACAAGGGAATAGTGGGATCAGTCCATCAGGCTGGTCTCCCGTCTCAAACTCTTTTATTCTGGTATCAGGTATTGTTTTTGTAACGGGGGGTTCGGTCACCTCAGCCGTTTGCCAGTTGATCATTTCGTAATAGTTTGGACTATCTTAGAGCAGCTCAGGCATGGCGAAGGCTCGAATTTCCCCCGCTGGTGATTGTTTTGATCGTGCTTTTAATATTCTTCTCCATGCCTGATGGACTGATCCCACTATTCCCTTGTCATACTCAAGCGGTCGAGAGACTCGTCAAATTAGTAACCGAAGCCTCTGCCAGTGTAAGTGGAATAGAAGAGAGGGACGGATTCATCCGCTCCCGTCTTCACTCCCGAACAAAAATTCCACGATTTGATTCTAAGAAAGATTACCGTATGTAAATCGACATGCAGCCAAAGGAAGGGTGGTTGGGGCTGGATAGGGTGGAACTCGACCTACAGCCACCTCCTCGTGGTGAGTTCTGGGTTGCTAATTTTATAAAATTAGCAAGCGAGGAGCTGTACTTAGTACTTATCGTACTTATAACACCGCATTAACGTAATTATAATCCACATTTAGACTTTTCTCGGGACAGAAGATATTACTCTAGAGTCATAAAATTTTGCGTGTGTGTTATTTCATGCCTAAGCAACGATATAAATGCTATGGGAAATATATAAATGCATTATTTAAGACAAAGAGCCGATCTGAAAATATGTATATAAATTACCTATTTTTTCAACATTTGACGTTGTTGCCGGGGGCAAAAGATATTAACGTAGGACAACGCGCTTGGAAAAACGATCATATGAGGTCTTTTTCATCGATTTTATAGTTATTAGGAATAATTTTGATGCATATTGAAATATTTTAAAAATTATAAGAAAAATACGTTTTTGACTACTAAAATATGATATTCATCGCTCTGCCGGGGGCAGAAGATGATTACTTATTAAGCTAAGATTTTGCAGAGGCTATTTTCTCATGCATGCGCAAGTTTTTCTCTCTATTAGAATATGGAAATCGAAAAAAATGTAAAATCGATCCACCCTAACCTACTCTCCACATTAAGCTCGTATTAATGAAAAATTTTGTGAAAGCGATGGGTAAGGTGAATTCGAGAGGGTTTCGATACCTTGTTAAGAAATTTGCAAACATCAGTGCCGCGAAATTGAAGGAGGGAATCTTTGTGGGGCCCCAAATCAGGGAGGTTCTGCAGGATGAAGGCTTTGAAGAAAGCTTCAATGCCTTTGAACTAAAGGCATGGCAGGATTTCAAATGGATTTGTGGAAACTTCTTGGGTAACCACAAATCTCCCGCATACAAAGATGGAGTTCAGAAACTGCTCGATGCATATCAATAAATGGGCTGTCGCATGTCCTTGAAAATACATTTTTTAAATTTGCATCTGGATTTCTCTCCCGAAAACGTTGGCGCGGTGAGTGACGAACAGGGGGAACGCTTCCATCAAGACATCCAGTCAACGGAAAATCGCTACCAAGGTTTCTGGAACGAAAATATGCTGGCAGACTACTGCTGGATGTTTTACCGCGACGATCCGGACAAGGTTTACAAAAGAAAATCGTACTCGCAACGTGTTTAGGTTGGTGTACATTTCTTTTTATGAATAAAGTTGTACTTTTACGATAAATTATGCTAAAAGTAACACCAGTCATATTTCGATAACTAAATGTGCTAGAGGAAAACCGAAAACAGATTTGGAATTGGCGTACAAAACTGGTCTAGAAAGGTGTGTATACATCTTTGATGAAAGAAAAAGGTTCGATTTTGTCAACCAGTGAATTTATACAAGAATCAGAAACTGGTGTACATTCAAAATCCGTCGGAAAACTTTAAGAGCCTCAAAACGTTTATCACCGTAGTTGAATGCACAAACATGAACACGTCCGTACGTATTGTGTCAACCACGTGTTAATTAATGGGCGACAGGAAGAATATTACCTAGATTGCGGCATGAAAAGTCTATAGTTTATAATTAACATTAAACACTTTGACTTGCCATGACATGTATAATCGGTATTTTCACACCGAATATTAGGTACAGTAAGGGGTTCCAAAAAACCTTAGCCCCCCCCCCCCCATTTGCAGCTTACATGTTTACTTATATCGAAATAGTTTTTAGTGATTATAAACATATATAAAATTCTTTATTTATTGCAGGTATTAAAATTACTCTAGCTGATAAAGTGATAATATAATGGCTTCTCAATTAATTGGTGAGTCGGAGAGGCAACGTGTGATAGATCGCATACGAGCAATAACATTTCGGAAGTTCGTGATGCTGAAGCCACCTTTATAACACGTTCATGGGTTGCAAAAAAGTTGCGAAGTGAGGACTTCGTCAAAAGAAATTGGAATAAAACTTTGGATGAATGTGAAATGGATACAGCCAAATCTGGGCGCCCAAATTTGCCACTCTCTCAGGAAACAAAGGACATCATTGAAAGCGGTACGCATAAGCAGAAAAACAGCTGTGCTAAACTTTCTAGAGAGATCGAAGTGTTGAGAGAAAAGATCGTTAGTGGTGAGATCATTCGACTGTACCGTCATAGGCAAGGTTTAAAGCCTTGGCATGAACTTCCAAAGCCAAGAAAAACTCAACTTAACATCGATGACAGAATGTAGTTTGCCCATTATCTTGAAGATTGGGATGTGGATAATTTCATGCATTTAGCTGTCTCCGATGAATTTTTTGTTTACGTAACACGTCGGCCTAACTAACAAAATGATCGAGTGTGGGCCACAACACCAGATGAAATCGATGACAATGAACATTATCGCGAATTATTAAAAAGTCCAGACTGCGTTGGTGTGTTTGTTTTGTTCAAGTTCATGTGGGTGCTGAAGCCAAATGGTCAGAGCAGGCCCGTAGCCAAGGGGGGGCCAGGGGGGTCAAAGCCCCACCTGGAAAATAATATGCCCCCCCCCCCCCTCCTGGGAAAACCAACCGCAACGGTGTTCCATGCTACAAAAACGCCAAAGCCAACTTGTTTTACTTGCCTTTGAAAATAAGAGAACGAAGCAAATAGACATGTTTGAATTCCTAAAGAATTTCGCTAAAAAAACTCGCCGCATACAGTTATCCTAAAATTAAAAAAACTTACAAAGACTTTTATTTACACTAAATTTAGACTAAATATTGTATTCTATAACCCAATATGCCTATCTATATGTATCGGTTTGATCATTTTTTTATTTAGCCTACGGTGGTTTACTTGTGATAGTTTTGAATGTAATTTTCTGCAGTATATTTCGGTATTCACAAAAAATGACATTAAATTAATTTTTTCATTGTCCCCCCTGTCAATTTCTCCGCCCCTCCTACTGATTTGGTCTGGCTACGGCCCTGGGTCAGAGTTGGGATGGACAGTATTTTCGTGATATTATTCTACCCCAGCATTAGGCCTGTTCAAAAATCAACTTTTTCTTATTTTCATAGGTTTCTGTACATTTTCCCATGCTTTTTGACCTGAAAAAGCCGAAAATCACAACTATTTTGACCTAGGATGTTGGGAAGCATTGCCGCATGGAGCTTTAAATTTTCTGCCTTGAAATCGGCCAAAGCGCCAATTCCGGGGTCCCTTGAATTATGTTTTGCACTTTAACTTTTGATCTAAACAAGATAGAACAACAAATTAGGTATCAAATGAAAGAGCATAAAATTAATAAATATATAATAATAATAATAATAATAATAATAAATAATAATTAATAATAATATAATAATAATAATAATTATCTATAATTTTTCAGGAAACAACAGAAACTCAATCAGAATCTAGAAAACCATCTACAAGTTACAACTTCACAATGGCATTAAGCAAGGAGCTGAGGGAGCTCCGTGGGCGCACAGTTGATATCTCAGAACCTCCACGTACTGTCCACAGGCAGGTGTCAACTGGGCCATCTACCAGATCTCTCACTGAAACTTTCCTGGTTGGATACCCTTCAGCTTTTATCAGTGGTTCCCAGCTTCCCACCAACACACAGGCGTTCCAGTATTTCCTTAATCTTCAGAATTTACCGGAAAATGCAGGGAGGCCCATGGTTCAAGACCTTGCATATGAAACAGTTGAATCTATCATCCCATTCTGGCAGATGGCTAGGATCAAGACAATGACCAAGTACAACGCAATGAAGCTCTTCATGAAACTACATGAGAAACATCGTGCTCTGGTGAAAAGCAAAGGAAGAGCAAGTAACCCTGGAGGAAAAAGAGGAGCATTTGTGCTGGAATTAGACAGCCTGTTCGATATAGGAGCTCCAGATGCAATCCAGGAAATACAGAACAACAGACTGTTATCCAGAGAGAAGAAAGATGAGGATATCAGGTTCTACGAAGACCAAAAGACTGAGAGGAAAGGTCATATGTCTGGTCATGACAAGATTTTTGAGACAAGATCCCTGCAGCAAGCAGCGAGGAATGAAAGACTGCAGCATAGACAAGAACAAGGTAAAACTAATTACTTTGAACGTTACAAAAAGTTTTAAGTTTTACTCCATTGCGATATTTAGCATGTACTTAACAATTACTGTCTTAACATGTTGTACTATTTTACAGCTGCAGCAGAACAAGAGGCAGTTATTCATGTGGATGACATTACCTGGGGTGACTCAACTGACAACGACGCTAACACAGAGGACATGGATTACCATCAGCCTCGTCCTGGATGTTCTCACCATCAAGACACTGTGACTAGTGTGACTTTGACGTTTCCAAGGAAGGTCATGGAATGTGATGTCATCTGCAATACAGCTGATCGTCTTGGTTTATCAGACAATCAAGTTACTGCCATGGTTTCTGCGACCTTGAAAGCTGGAGGGGCTGATCTGGATAACTTCGTCATCTCAACCTCAACAACACGTCGCAACAGAATGCTGTCCAGGTATAATATCAGCCAGAGTCACATGTCCAAGTTTTGTGAAAACCCCCCACAGTACGCTGCCTTACACCGGGATGGAAAGTTGCTCAAAGATGTCTTGGGCAGTGAACCTGGAAGTACCTCAGAGACTTTAGCTGTGCTAGTGTCTGGTCCACCTTCGTACACTGAAGGAAAGTTATTGGGAGTACCTGTCATCGACAATTCTTCTGGCACAGCTCAGGCTGAGGCTTGAATGGATTTACTGGAGACATGGGAACTTACGGATAATGTTACTGCCCTTGTTTTTGACACTACATCCAGTAACAGTGGAGTTCACAGAGGAGCTGCCAAACTGCTAGAGAAAATGCTGAACAAAAAGGTGTTTTATCTGGCCTGTCGACATCACATCCTGGAAATCCTAGTAGGGGCAGTTTGGGAGAAGCTGTTTGGGAAGGTGAAGGGGCCAGATAATCCCTGGTTTGAGCATCTGAAGGATGTTTGGACGGACTTGTCCAAGGAAAACCCAAAGATGCTGGCTATCAACAGCAAATGGCTGAAGGAAAAGAAGAAGAACAGTGAAGAAATACTCCAAGACATTCTAACAGCAGAAAGGCTTCCAAGAGCCGACTACAGGGAAATGGCTGAACTGACAGTCATTGTTCTTGGAGGAACGCCTCCTCGAGGTATTCACTGGAGTCGACCAGGCGCCATTCATCAGGCCAGATGGATGGCCAGAAACCTGTACTCCATGAAAATGCTGATGTTTGCAGATCAACTTGAGTACGACGAAGACACTGTATCAAAGCTGGAAAGACTCAACACCTTCCTTGCGCTGTTCTACACTCCTGTATGGATGATGTCAATGTCTGCTGCAGATGCTCCCGTGAATTATCTAAGTCTAATCCAGGACATGTTGAAGTACAAGAAAACTGACCCAGAGCTTGCTGATGCAGTACTTAATAAGATGGAAAACCACAAATGGTACCTGACGCAGGAAGTCGTGCCATTTGCTCTGTTCAGCAGTAGATTGAGTGACACATTGAAGCACGACATTGCTGCCCAGTTACATGCCACTGAGAAGCCAGACAGCTTCAGAACAGGAAAGCCTCTATTCCAGAGAGTCACAGCTAAGACCACCCTGGTTGATCTCATTGGCCCAGAATCACATTTCCTGCTGGACACACTGAACATTGGATCCGAGTGGCTTCTGGAACCTGTCACGTCTTGGCCACAGAATGAGGACTACAGAAAAGCGTTGGACTATGTTAAGAATCTGAAAGCGGTGAATGACATTGCTGAACGTGGTGTCAAGATGATGAGCGACTTTGCAAATGTCATAACAACAAATGCCAAGCAAAGGGACTATCTCCTTCAAGCTGTGGAGTTCAACAGACGCCGCTTTGACAGCTTCAAGAAACAAACTCTCAACAACTGACTGTGTAAATGTCATTATGAAATTAATCATCATGTAATGCTTTCACTTCTTGATCGATTAGACTTGTGACAAAATGTTAATCTCAAATTTGTGTCATGAATAAGACGCCTTGTCTGCCTTGAGTGAGAAAACGAATTTTGTGATATTTCTGAAATCTTTGTATGTACCAATGTGCCATTTCTTGTTCCAAGACTATCATAATTGTATAAGTTAGAAAGAGGATTAAAAACACTTTAATTTGGTGCCTATTTTGTTGCTCTATCTTGTTTAGATAAAAAGTTACAGTGCAAAACATGATTCAAGGGACCCCGGAACTGGTGCTTTTGGCCGATTTCAAGGCAGAAAACTTAAAGCTCCATGCGGCAATGCTTCCCAACAACCTAGGTCAAAATGGTTGTGATTTTCGGCCTTTTCAGGTCAAAAAGCATGGGAAAAAGTACAGAAACCTATTAAAATAAGAAAAAGTTGATTTTTGAACAGGGCTACCCCAGCATGTCATTCCTTTTCTAAGAAACCCAAACAATGTTATGGATGTCGATCAGGTCACACTTCTGCACGATAAGGCCCCCTGCTTTAAGGCATTAGCCACTCAACAGTTGTTGCGGAACCATGAGATCGATTTCTTTGGAAATGAAGAATGGCCAGGAAATTCTCCTGACCTGAACGTCTGTGAACACATTGGATGAGTTATAAAGGACAAGGTTGAATATCTCTTGTTTCAAGAACCTGCAGCAAATCGATTTTCGAAGGATACAATGACGCAACACAATGAAACTGTTTTAGCAAATTTGCGTAACGATCAAGATCTATTCACGTCACTTTTGGCAAGCTACCCAAAGCGAATTCAGGCTGTCTTGGAAGCCAATGGCGGGAACACCAAGTTTTAATTGTTTCTCATTAAATGCAGGATTAAATTCTCTTTTGTAAGGTATGTTTAGTTTTACTGTACCTCTAATGGTTTAGGCCATGGGCGGGGGGCCTAAGGTTTATTGGAGCCCCGTATATACGATATTCGGTGCATCCCTATACATATATATATATATATATAATATATATATATATATATATATATATATATATTCTTCAACTTTTCTACCATATTTTGTTATTAGATTAAATTTCAGATAGAAATTAAAGGCTTCATTGTTATGTATCATGCAAAGCACCGCTCCGCCGATTGGTAGAATACAGGGAGTACTGGAAATCCTGTTTCTCCTGTCACTGTCCTCCTTAGCTGATCTTTTTCCGTGCCTCATCTATCCTGTGAGCAGTCCAGCATGCTATCAAACACACACTTCTTTCACTATGGGCTTCGGATTCCCCTGGAGAGAAAACCACAAATATCCCCACTTCTGGTTATCTCCGCTGCTGATACCGGGAACGCAGAACTGGGCAGCGGGGCTGGTTCTGCTACAACCCATTCGAGATGTCCTGGGCCTCTATCTGATTCACTTTTCATAAACTTCTGCAACATTCGTGGACTTTCCCTCAAATTTTCAGTCTGTTGAACACCACAACTCTAAACATTACTAAAACACAGGTGTTTGGGACGACTGACAGCAACCCCTTTTCTGTCCCCTTCTACTTCCTCTATATTAAATTTCATTCCAAAAGTGGATGTTGCGTATATGTACGCAATGACTTAACTTGTTCTCGTATTCCCGAACTTGAATCCTCCAAATTCTACACTCTCTGTTTGCGGCTTGTATGCCAATCCCAAACAAAGTACATCTGCGTTGTCTCCCTTTCTCCTAATTCTATTGATTATCCAAAACTCTTTAACTACCTCACTTCCAAAGTGGAATACATTCTATCCCATTCTCCTTTTGCTGAAATCTCCATTTTAGGAGATTTCAATGTTCACCACCACCTTTGGCTTTCCCCTCATTTCAATGACATCCCTGCTGAACAAGCTTACAACTTCTTTATCCTGAACGACCTATAGCAGATTGTACAGCACCCTACTCGTATCGCCGATAGCCTTGGAGATGGCCCAATTGGCCAATCATTCTGGATTTATTTCTCCCCTCTCATCCTTCTTCTTATTGTGTCAAGCTTTTTTCTACGTTCGGCTCCTCCGACCAGAATCTGATATGTTTCCTGTCCTCTCGCTCCAATTCAGCCTTTGGATCCTCCCAAGAGGAGACGCCTTGGCACTTTGTTGCCACTGATTGGGAGGTCCTTAGGCAATACTTCTTTGATTCCATATTCTATTCCAACTACTAATGCAAAACAACCTTGGTTTAACTTTGCTTGTTCTAATGTTATCCGCAACAGAGAGGGGTCTTTCAGAAGATATCGTCGCCATCCAACTCCTAACTCTCACTTAGCTTATATTTCTGCCCGGAATGATGCAAAATCCATTCTTCGACTAGTCAAAAATTCTTTCATTAGACAAAAATGTGAAAACCTCTAATTCTAATTCTTCCCGTTCTTTCTGGTACCTAGCCAACAACCTCTTCAACAACTTTACTTCTTCTTTCCCTCTTTTTCCATTCCGACGGCTCCTGTTACCCTCTCTTCTCCTGTTAAAACTGAACTCCTCGCCCAAAGTTTCGCCTCCAACTCAACTCTGGACGATTCCGGTGCTGTTCTTCCATCTCTTCCTCCCTCTGACTTAATTTTGTCTGAAATTAGAAACTTCTCCAAAGATGATTTTTATGCCCTATCTGTGCTAAACTTTAGGATGGAGTACGGTACTGATGGTGTCCGTCCTGTTCTCCTCAAGAACAGTGCTTCTGTGCAGGGTTGGAGTAATTGTAATTGAAGCTGAATGTAATTAATTACCAATTTTTGGTAACTGAATTCTAATTATCGAAATTTTCACGCGGAGTAATTGTAATTTGTAATTGTAATTGCCAATTTGCCAGGTCTTCATTTTTGCAAGTTAGGGATCTGGCAACAGTGGCAACTTTCTGTGGCATGTCGTTCTCACTTGATCCGCTCACTTCTCATTAACCTATTAGTGTCCCATCTTTAATGGGTCCTTTTTCTCATTTTCTGTTAGTTCAGAGGACCACTAGACAGAAGTCGAACTACTATATATAGTATGTAGGGCGTTAATGGATTTCATTCACTAGTCATTACTCAGCCAGTCAGTTAGGTACTAATACGCGAAAGCAAGAGACAATATTTGAGTCTAACTTTTGAACTCGTAGAAGACGGTATCACTGTAATTGTACTTGTAATTATGGACAAATGTCTGGTGAATATGAAAACTTGTTATTTCTTTATTGTAATTATAAATACAATTGTAATTGCCAATTTAAGCTTCAGAGTAATTGTAATTTCACTTTATTTGTAATTGATGAGACAAGGGGTGTAATTCTAATTGTATTTGTAACTGACCTCGGAAAATGTAATTGCTTCAACCCTGCTTCTGTGCTGACACCCTGCCTAGGCAACCTCTTTCGTCTTTGTCTCTCATCTGGTACTTTCCCTTTCTGCTGGGAGTTCGCTTTCATTCAGCATGTCCCAAAGAAGGGTAACCGCTCTCAGCCATCCAACTATCGTTCAGTTGCATTGATTTCTTGTCTTTCTAAAGTTTTTTAATCTATCCTTAATAGGAAAATTCTTAAACACCTCTCTTCACACAATCTTCTTTCAGATCATCATTATGGGTTCCGCAAGGGAGGCACCACTGGCGATCTTCTTGCATATCTCTTTGACTCTTGGTCATCTTTTTTGGGATGTCGGTGAAACCTTTGCTATTGCGATAGATATATCAAACGCTTTTGATTGAGTCTGGCACAAATCCTTAATTTCCAAACTGCCCTCCTTCGGTTTCTGTCCTCCTATTTGTCCTTTCATCTCTAATTTCCTTTCTAGCAAATCTAGTTTAGGTAGCTTGTCGGGAAGGTTAGATAGAGTTGAGGAAGGGGTTAAGGTTAGTCCGAGAGTAGTAGATAGCGAGGGATTTAGAGAGGTTAAGGGTGGAGCTAGGCCGCGTACGTTAGGTGATAGGAATCCCCCCCCTATCGAGGTTTCGAACCCTTTCGCCCATTTGGAAAGGGACGTGAATGAGGGGGAAACTATTTTAATTGGGGACTCTTTAGTGCGCCACATGGACAAAGAGTTCGTTAAACGGAATCCAACCAAGAGGAGGAGGGTCTGTCTCCCAGGGGCCAGGGTTGACAGAGTTAGAGACGAAGTGGATAGGGTTGACGTTGCTTCCCGTCACTCAATGTTGGTGACGATGGTAGGAGGCAACGACTCGTATAGGCCCGATACGAGAGTGCCTGACCTTTTGGAGAGATATAGGGGGTTAATTAGGTCCCTGAAGGCGAGGTCAGATAGGTCTTTAGTTCTAGGTATTACCCCTAGGCACGGGTTGGGTCTTAGAATTACGTCAAAAACAATATTTTTGAATAACAAATTAGAAGAGATTTGTGCTGAGGAAAGTGTACCCTTCGTAAAGCTGTGGTCCAAATTCAATGATCCTAGCCTTTTTATAAAAGATGGGGTGCATTTTAATGAAATAGGTAATGCTAGGCTAGGTAGGTTAATAGACGAAAACGTGCGAAAGCTGTATAGGTCGAAGCCTTCTTTAAACGTTGTGGGTCCGGGAAACGCGGGCCCGACGTGATAAATAGTTTAAAACGCGGGCCCGTGGTAAAAAATAACTTAAACGTCTTTTATTGCAACGCGCGTAGTATTAGAAATAAATTAAATGAATTTAAGGCGGTAATTTATTCCGGCAACTATGATACAGTTGCTATCACTGAAACTTGGTTAAATACCGTGACTCGGGACTTGTTGGGGGAACTTGATATACCGGGTTTTAAACTCTTTACTAATGATAGGTTACATAGATTTGGAGGCGGCGTTTTGCTGTACATTCGTAATTCCCTTAGGGCTATCGAGGTTAAGTTAGATTTTCCGGCAGCAATTAAGGCGATCTGTGTTGAAGTTAGGGCGCGTAGTATTAGTTTTAATTTTGTTGTTGTTTATAGACCTCCAGTTCAACCCCTCGATATAGATACTAGATTTTACTCACTTCTTGGTAATTTTATTGACAATCGGAATAGTATAATTGTCGGAGACTTTAACTGCCCTAATGTTAATTACGAGAATTTTACGGGTAATGAAGAGGGTTTGAGATTGGTTGAGTTTATGGACGATAACTTTTTACGACAGATAGTTACCGAACCAACGCGCTGTGATAATATTTTAGATTTGGTGATGACGAACGGCGAGAATATAGTCGAAGGTTTAGAAGTAGGCGAGAGTTTAGGATGTAGCGATCATCAAATTCTTAGGTTTAAGTTATTGATAGAAAACACTCAGGATAGTAACGTAATAGAAGTCCCTGATTTTCGTAGGGCTAATTTTGATAGTTTCGCGGATAGGATGAGAGTAGTGGACTGGGATAACTTATTTATGGGTAATGACACAAATCTGCGTTGGGTGGCGTTTAAAGAAAGTTTTAGGAATATTGAAAGGGAGTTTATTCCTCGTAGGCTCAAGCGCGCTAGAAATCGCGGTAGGCCGAAGTGGTGGAGTAGGGAAATAGGAGAGTTTATAAACGAGCGTAATAGAGCGTATAGACTTAGTAAGCGCAATGGAGAGGTAGCTAACTTTAATAGATATATCGAGCTTAGACGTCAGGTTAAAAGATCAGTTAGGAATGCCAAGCGTAATTTAGAGATACTTATAGCTGCGGATAGTAAACACAATCCAAAAAAGTTTTTTGAATACGTTAATAATCGTAAGCCGGTAAAAAATAACATAGGCCCTCTAGTGGATGTTAATGGCGCTTTGGCTTCTGACGCTCAGGCGATGGCGGGTATTTTCAATAACTTTTTTGCGACAGTTTTTACCGTAGAAGACGTAAATAATGTCCCCGACGTGGATGATATCGTTCATTTAGTAGCGAGACTATTTTAGATGAAATAACTGTTTACGAGGCTGAAATTGCGCATTATATCGATGGGCTAAAAGTTAGCAAGGCTCCAGGCCCTGACGCTTTTTATCCCAGACATTTGAAAGATTTGAAAGAAGTTATCGTAGGCCCCTTAACGAAGATCTTTAATCAGTCACTCGAAACGGGGATTATTCCTGAAGACTTTAAATTAGCTAACGTCACGCCTATTTTTAAAAAAGGCGACCGCGCGGTAGCTAGCAATTATAGGCCCATTAGCTTAACGTCAATTGTCGGTAAACTTTTGGAATCCGTAGTTAGGGATCGTATTATCGATCACTTAGAAAGTAGAGATTTGATTAATAGTAGTCAGCACGGGTTTCGACGCCATAGGTCTTGCTTAACTAATTTGTTAGAATTTTATAACGAAGTAGTGCGCGAATACGATAGGCATAGGGCAGCTGACGTTATTTATTTAGATTTTAAAAAGGCGTTCGATACAGTTCCGCATAGGAGACTAATTGCGAAGGTTAAAGCGCACGGTATACGCGGTCAGGTAGCTAACTGGTTAGAAGAATGGCTTCGTGCTAGGAGACAGAGGGTCGTAGTTAATGGTAGTGAATCGGGGTGGTTAGATGTAGGTAGCGGTGTCCCACAGGGTTCAGTGTTAGGCCCATTGCTATTCGTAATTTACATTAACGACATAGATGTAGGATTGACTAGTAACGTTTCAAAATTCGCGGACGATACTAAAATAGGCGGTAAGGTTGTTAACGAGGACGATAGAAATAGGATTCAAGACGATGTAGATAGGATTATGGAGTGGACAGATAAGTGGCAGATGCAATTTAACGTAGACAAATGTAAAGTTTTGCATATAGGTTCTCGCAACAATAATTACGCGTACACGATGGATGATAGGGAGTTAGCGAGCGTTGACGAGGAAGTAGATTTAGGCGTACGCGTATCTAAGGATTTAAAGGTTAGGAACCAGTGCCTGGAGTCTTGCGCAAAAGCGAATAGGATGTTAGGCTTCATAGCGCGTAATTTCGAATTAATCGAAGGATATTATATTGCCCATTTACAAGTCCCTAGTCAGGCCTCATTTAGAATATGCCGTTCAGTTTTGGTGCCCGTACTTGCGTGAGGATATTGATAGGTTAGAAAGGGTTCAGCGTCGTGCCACGAAACTTATTCCGTCATTGCGCAACAAGCCTTATGAAGATAGGATTAAAGTGTTAGACTTGTATTCACTCGAAACTAGGAGATTAAGGGGGGAGCTTATTGAAGTTTTGAAAATCGTTAATAACATCGATAACGTAAATTTTGACAAATTGTTCACTTTCGATAATAGTAATACTCGCAATAACGGATTCAAGTTGCGTGGCAGACGTTTCATTACTAATATCGCTAAAAACTTCTTTACGTTTAAAGTAATTGATAAATGGAATAATCTTCCCGCGTCAGTCGTTCATTCTACCAGCGTTAATGTGTTTAAGAACCGTCTTGACAGACATTTTAAAAATATTAACGTTGTTTAAAATTAAAAAAGAAAGTTAACAGGAGCTCTGGTGGTGGTGCTCGAGGATGAGTCTGTTGACGATGAATGCCAGCTTGTGACATGCCAGCGTGTGATGCCAGCAATAAAATTATTAAAAAAAAAAAAAATTATAAATAATAAAAAATAATAAAAAATTAGACTAACACGAATGTAGATGTAGCTTGTAGCGTAAACTAACCCACTTTTTGTTTAACTTTACCTACTTTTTTTTTTTCTTATCTCCTTACTTGCATGTCTGTAACTCTTTCCTTGCATGTTTGTAGTTTGCATGGTATGACAGTGAGTTAAGACTGTGTTTGCATGGTTTGTAAGCGTTCTTATTTTACTTCTTTTCATTTTTCACCCCTCTCCTATATTCTCCGACTATTTTTCTGACTTGTCGGCAGTGGCCGGCGGATGATGATGGTGAGACTTTTTCCCTCTTTTTCTGAATGAATGTTAACCCACGAATGATAGGTGTTGCTCCTTACTTAACCCCTTATTCTCTTCTCTTCTCTTAACCCCCTACTCTTTCCTTTCTCTCGGGCTAGCCTTAGAGTGGATCTTAGGGTCTTTGTTAGCCTTAGCTTCTGTAGATCTGTAGATCTGTAGATCTTTTTTGGGATGTCGGTGAAACCTTTGCTATTGCGATAGATATATCAAACGCTTTTGATTGAGTCTGGCACAAATCCTTAATTTCCAAACTGCCCTCCTTCGGTTTCTGTCCTCCTATTTGTCCTTTCATCTCTAATTTCCTTTCTAGCAAATCTATAGCTGCGGTTCTAGATGGACACTGTTCTTCTCCTAAAATTATTAATAGTGGTGTTCCTCAGAGCTTGTCCTGTTACCCACTCTTTCCTTTTCTTTATTAATGATCTCTTAAGTTGCACTTCCTGTCCTATCCACTCCTGTGCCGATGATTCCACTCTTCACTTCTCCACCCGCTTCCCAAAGCGTCTCTCTCAACATTCACTCCATTCTTTGCGTAGGACGGCTATGGTGCACCTGACCGCTGATCTTTCTACTATCTCTGATTGGGGCAGAGAAAACCTTGTGTCTTTCAATGCCTCAGAAACTTAGCTCCATCATCTGTCTACTATTTCCTTTCCATCAACAATGCACCACTCAATCTTTCCTTCCTCTCCTCTTCACATTTTTGGCGTTTCCTTTTCTCGTGATCTTTCTTGAAAAGATCACATATACGAGTACTCTGTTTCTAAAACAGCTTCTAAGAAGTTAGGTGTGTTATACCGGCTCCGCAGTTTCTAGTTTCTTCACCCGAACTCAGTTGTCTCTGTACAGAGGTTTTGTCCGACCCTGCATGAAGTACGCTTCTCATATGTGGGGTGGCTCAACCCACACAGCTCTATTTGACAGAATGGAATCAAAGACTTTTCGTCTCATCACTACCCCACCTCTTACTGGCCGTCTTCAATCCCTCTCTCTTCGTCGCAATGTTGCCTCACTCTCTCTTTACTATCGCTATTATAACGGACACTACTCTTCTGAACTATTCAACTGCATGCCTTTTCCTTTAAAGAGAGCACACAATACCACACTTTCTACACATTCTCATTCCTTTTTCTATTCAACGCAAAGGTTATTGCTATTTTGAATCTTACCTACTCAACCGGTCAACTATGGAACAATCTTTCTCAATCCATTTTTTACCCCTGTCTCTAACCTCCAATCTTTCAAACGCAGAGTATTCAGGCATCTCGAAAACCTTGGATTTTGATTTTGGCTCTTTTCTTCTTCTATGGGGGGGGGGGGGCGTTTTACCACGCATTCGCCCTTGGGCCCTCCATCCTGCATAAAAAATACACCTATTCAGGTAGGCACTGCTGGCGTTAAAAAGTAATTACTTTATGTAATCTGAAACAGCAAGACAAGGCCACCTGCCAAACAACATTAACAACTTACTTCCCTTAATACGAGGGGTCCTGCGTCTTAAGGTACCTAAGCGCCAAAATTAAAATTCGTCAGAAATCGTCTCCAAAGTTCAGCAATATTCTCGCAATAGTATCTCTGTTATTAATTGAGCTAGAACGTTCATTTTTGGCTAAATTAGAGTTCTAAGTATGGTAATGAAGATGTTGATGAGTTTTTGGAATAGATTTTCATATTTTATATATATATATTTTTTTTATTTTTTTATTTTCTTATTATGCCGAACTTTGGGTGAACTTTTGGCTGGCGATAGAGGTGAAAACAGTAGTTCGCTTCATAAAGTTTTCAACCATACTTCTAGTGTCGTAACGTCATTATAACCCAAACCACGCGATAGAGGAAGGGTGAAAATAATGATATCCATCAAAAACACGTTTTCGCCGGTGGTGACGCTTAGGTACCTTAAGACGCGCGACCCCTCATATACAATGTGAAAAATGCTCTGTATGAATTGGTCCCCAATTAACCCACCCATAATATCTCCAGTCTAACTACAGAGTAAGTTAAGCCTAGCCTTGTAGGGGTCAGCCTAGAGATTCCGGAAATGGTCCACAGCGGGCAGAGTAAATTGAGGTCCACAGTAGGATTCCTCACCAAATTAGGTTAGGGTAATTTACCTTAGCCTTTGTTAAGCGATGAGTTGATGCTAGGTCTTAGACCACAATGTAGGCCTAATTTAATTGACCTAGCTTATAGGTCAATCCCCAAACTGGGGTTCAAAAACAACTGATCACTTACTAAGCGTTATTAGACAGTCCCTCTTCTCTTTGCTCAATTTTTGAGAGCGTAGTTGCTGGTGGAGATCTTTTTCTGTTTTCAAGCCCTTTCGTTTGCCATGCCGTTCTTCCTTCCCACCACTTCCTTCTGTTCTTCTCCCGGCTTTTTCCACCAGCGTCCTGTTTGTTCGTTGGTTGATCGGTAGTGTATGTTTACTACCGAGCACGCTCTATCACACAGTATATAAATACTAGTGTGGAGAATAATTCTGGTGAGCAACCAATTGGTTTCATCCACCCAGTTATTGACATAAAAGGAGTTTAATAATTGTTACATTAACTACCTACCTACTCAGTGGACCATTTTAGTTACCTCCCAACTACCCATGCGTATCAGTTTTCCATAATACAGTATAAATGAACTCATACTGCATCCTGCTCTTGATGAATCATGCACCCGGACCTATAAAACCAGAGATGTTTGTCATAAAATAGAAACACAAACACGGAAATGATTATAAATTTGACCACTCACTGAATTATGGTAATTTAGAGCAATGATACTTCCATTGGTGGTGAAACACGTACGAGTGTCTCGTTAGTCATTAACCTCCTGTATACCTGGCAATGATACTGCGAGCTCATACCTTGAATGGGTGTATGGGCGGAGGAGTGCTTTGTAAAATCAGTGAAGCTTTTGAACATCTATGTCCAATATATATATATATATATATATATATGAATAGAAACGACATAAGTATTAAGGAACGTTTCTGCACACGAGGAGGAGAGATAACGAAATAATGAAAAATGAGGCGAACCGCCTAGGAATCGAAC
>JAJOZX010002775.1:525000-547500 GCA_023014485.1 Bathynomus jamesi
AAAGTTGGGGTCTGTATTCTCCATTAGGGTTACCTGGGGTCCGAATTCTACATATGATCCAAAAAATCTAAAAAATAAAGATTTTGACATCAATACAATCCCGGCAAAAACATACAAATTAATTTTAATTAGCAATCCGATGAAATTGCAATCGCGCTCAGTAAACTAATGAATGAATCGGTAACACTAGGTATATTCCCTGACAGTCTTTAGGAAGCCAGAGTATGGGAGTTTAGGACTATGTTATGGAATTTTTAAGGCAACAGATTGGGGAAAGGATAATTTCTCGATTCAGCTCTGTTTTCTGGTCACCTCGATCCCCAGACCTGTCCGCACCGGATCTTTTTCGCTGAGGATTATTGTAGAGGAAAGTTTATGAGACACGACTGTAAAGTAGAGATGAACTTAAAATCAGGATTAATGAAGCCCTCGCTACTCTTGGTGAAGACAACTGAGAACAATAATAAACAATGTCGTAGTTCAATGCAGGGAAAGCATCAGTTGTGAAAGACAACATTTAAAGATCATGATTTTTAAGACGTAGATCTGTGATAGGGAGACATTTTCCCATGTGCGTACTTCACTTTGATATAATAAAAACTTGTATTGCTTTGTTCAGTTCTGATTTATTAAAAAAGTAAATGTGTTTAATATAAATGGTCCACCCTGTAGTTTGAGTTTTAAACGGACGTACTTTATAAGGTACCTTCCACACTATATTCTGAAACTTTAGCGATCATATTTAAATATTTAAATAAAATTAATTAAAATTCACTGTTAAAAATGATACCCACATCGGAATATCTGAAAATAACTTCGGAAGTAAAATTTTTGTTTGTGGTACGTCAGAGGCGTATCGAGATCGCATTCCGTTTCTAAGAAAACATTCGCTAATTTACCCAATTTTAAACTATGATTGGTACAATTTTGAAACCTGTCTTAATCAATTCGGGAAGCGAACATTACGCAGGAATTAAAGTCCACGCGATGATCTTAGTTCCATTTGCTACCCATATATTAACCGTCAATATTTTTGCCTTAACAGTGACTGCGTGACTTAAAATAAGATTGGACAGTCTCTTTCGAAATTACAGTACGATACTCTTAAATCTACAATACCTGTTACGCTGAAAAAAGATAAAGGATCTTTTCCTTTATTGCACCCCTATTTCTTCTTTTCAGTTAGTAACAATTTTGACACAATTGGTTAGATTAAGTCGTGATATTTTCGTTAATTTTAATGAAAATATCACGACTTAACCAATCGTCAAGGGCATACAGTTGACCTAATCGGGCATTCAGTTAACCTAACCCAGTAAAACAATGGGGGTGCTGCAAAGGAAAATATCTAAAATAAATTCTTAAAATAATAGTACTGTACTTGACTGTTGTTTCAATAGTAACAGTCAAAATTACTTTTACTGATACGGTTAAAATAATAGTAAGGAATCTGCGTATTAATGAGAACTGTTTTATCAAATAAAATGTTAAGCAGTAAAAATAGAGGTTTTGCCTCGTTCATTTGACACTATAAAAATAAATTTGTAAAATACCGTCACTGTTAAAACCAGTGTTAAATATCTGAATTATGGCAGGCAATGTTAACCCTAGATTACCCATCTTCATTTTACTTAAAACTTCACTCAACGTTAATAATAATAATAATAATAATAACTTACGTAACTATGACAAACTACCAAAGGATCAAGGGTACCGAGGACCCAGATGGGTAATCTAGGGCTAAATAAACGAAAACTGTCCATCCAAGAATGAACAGCAACATCTTGGCACCCAAATCTACTAGTAAGATACACTGTAAATGACAATATTTCTTTTACAGTGTACATATTTCTCCGATCTTCAGATATTTTCAAAAGTCCAACTAATTTTTAAAGTTTAATTATATATATATATATATATATGTGTGTGTGTGTCCCAAAACCATGTATACATTTTTTAAAAACTTATAACAGGCGAACCCACTAACGGATTCAGATGATTTTTATTTCTTTTTATAGGTAAAATATACAACATCGAAATAATAGATAGTTTAATTTGTTTTAAACATGTAAGTGTTCGAAATGTCGACCATTGACATCAATGTACCACTGCGCTCTTTGATTCACTGATTGGCAGACTTCAACAAAAATGTTTGTAGGGATATTTCTACACGCTTCTTCAACTGTGCTCTTTAGTTGTTCAAGTGATGTAGGTCTTCTACTGTATACTTCATTTTTCAAATGACCCCATAAAAAAAAGTCAAGTGGGTTCAAATCTGGTGAACGTGGTGGATACTCGATACTACCTCGTCGTCCGATCCACCGATAATGAAATGTTTCATCTAGGTAGTTCCTGACATCCTGATGGTAATGAGGAGGTGCTCCATCTTGTTGAAAGTAAATGTCCTCATCTCCGTATAACTGTCGAATTGCAGGAAAACCTTTTCCCCGAAGCATGTTGAGGTAGCTATGACCGGTAACTGTACCATCGAAAAAGAATGGACCAACCAAACCTTTGGAAGAAAAACCACACCAGACAGTTATACCCGGTAAATTTACATGTCGTTCCACATAAATGTGTGGATTTTCTTGTGACCAGTATGTGCAATTATGACGATTAATTATACCATTTAACTTAAATGTAGCCTCATTAGACCACACAATTTTGTCCGCAAATTGGCCATCTTCTGTGTTTTTTACTCGAAACCATTCGCAAAACAGGATTCTGCGATCCGGATCATCCTCATTCAAGGCATGTAATAATCTCGGGATGTAAGATTGCCATTTAGCATTCTTCAGAATTCTGTGGACACTTGTCTTACTTTTCCCTGTTTCACGAGCACATTGTCTCACAGATTTTCTTGGTGATCGGTTGAATACCTGTAGCACTTCATCAGAAGTGTTAGCATCTGTTGATGTCTTTGGACGCCCAGTCGCTTGCTTGTACACATCATGCACGGTACCGTATACCTCAAATTTCTCACAGATACGTGAAATGGTAAGTCGAGTTGGAGGATTAGTTCCAAAATTGTCTCTCCACTGTTGTTGAACCTTTGATATCTTCTCAACTTTAAAATACGACTTTAGTATCCATTTTCGTTGCTCAAATGATAAGCGCACACTTCCATTTTCCATGTTTACTGTAGGCAGGCAAGGCTATTACTAATTTCGATTTTGTATCTCCTTAGGCTAGGCAAGGCTGTTAACAATTTCGCTGTTGTATCTCCTTAGGCTATAGGCTATAAAAAGAAATAAAAATCATCTGAATCTGTTAGTGGGTTCGCCTGTTATAAGTTTTTTAAAAATGTATACATGGTTTTGGGACACTCTGTATAATATATATATATATATATATATATATATATATACACAGGATGTTTCAGGAGGAAAGGTCAATACTTCGGGAGGTGATAGTATCGGTCATTGTGAGAAAAAAAGTTCATATGAACGTGTCTAATTCTGAATGGTTACGGAGATAGAGCTGTTTGAATCTGATGCGCGCGCAGCTCTTCCTCCCCCTTCCTTCGCCTATAACCTTGAACCATGTAAGCTGTAATGTAAGCATGTAACATAAGCCAATCGACAGCTGACTGTTGTGAGTGACATTGTTTGGTGTTTGAAGCAGTGTTAAGAATGCCACACACCTTCACACATGCCAAATATGCAGATATGGTGTATGTCTACGGTTTTTGCGATGGAAGTGCAACAGCTGCTGTTGCAGAATACCGTCGACAGTTTCCGAACCGCAGAATTCCGGATCGAAGAGTGTTTACCAGGGTTTTCAACACATTGCGTGAGATTGGTACACTTCCCAGCGCTCATGTTTCATCTGAACGTGAAGGTCAACAAGATGTGAATGAAGTGGAAAACATTCTTCAGTTGGTAGAGCGTAGTCCTATTACTAGCTCACGAAGAATTTCTACACGTCTCGGTGTATCACACACAAGAGTATGGCGAACATTATGTGAGGAAGGCTTGCATCCACATCATGTACAGCGTGTACAACACCTTCAACCAGGAGACGCTGCCATGCGACTGGAATTTTGTCATTGGGTAAATGCTTATCGCCGATTGCTTCGATTAATACTGTTCACCGATGAAGCTACTTTCACCCGTAACGGTATCAACAACACTCGTAACTCTCATCGGTGGTCAGACGAAAATCCAAATGCCACTGTGGAAACAAATTTTCAACATCGCTTCTCTGCCAATGTGTGGTGCGGTATCATCGATGATCAGCTGATTGGCCCTGTTGCTTTAGAGCAGGGTTCCCAAATTGTGTTCCGCGGAACACTTCTCACGGTATACAAGTGTTCCGCGGAACACCAATTTGGGAACCCCTGCTTTAGAGAATCGTCTTACAGGACAAATTTACCTAGAATTTCTGCAAAATGAATTGCCAGGACTATCGGAGGATGTTCCTTTGGCTACACGCGCTGGTATGTACTTTCAGCATGACGGAGCTCCTCCACATTCTACCCGTCTGGTGATGCAATACCTAAATCAAACTTTCCCTGGTCGATGGATCGGCCGCGGTGGTCCCATTCAATGGCCACCAAGGTCTCCAGACCTCTCTCCGTTAGATTATTGTTTGTGGGGGTGGATGGAAAGTCAAGTTTACAAAAGAAAGGTGGATACACGAGACGAATTGATCGCGCACATTTTGGATGCTGCTGCCCGCATAAAGGAACGTCAAGATCAACTCAGACGAACAACACGCGATCTTTGCACACGAGTTGCAAAGTGCATTGAGGTTGACGGTGAAATTTTCGAAAATGTATTGTAAACTGTAACAAATTTGTCATTTCTGTATCTGATACCATTCAAAATGCTAATGTTCAAACATTAAATGTTAGAAACAGTAATTGGTTTCTCTTTCTTGATTACCATTAACAATGCTTTTGTATTTGTGGATTTAAACAGCTCTATCTCCGTAACCATTCAGAATTAGACATGTTCATATGAACTGTTTTTCTCACAATGACCGATACTATCACCTCCCGAAGTATTGACCTTTCCTCCTGAAACACCCTCTATATATATATATATATATATATATATATATATATATATATATATATAGCAGCATAACTGAAAATTCTTTTCCTCGCCTCTCTCACACAGCTGTAAGATTTCCAAACACGTGGGCAAGAACAGACCCCAAAGGAACGCTTCTTTTACTTTTGTTTCTCGAAAGTGCCCGCCAAATTGGCAGCGTCACCGAGCCTATGAAAATGCCAGTCACTCCAGGGTTACCAATTTATAGTGCCTCGTTGCACTATAATAATGTTAATTATAATAATAGTGAAGTTAATTTTGTTAATTTTAATGATTACTTGAGGCTGGGGTCACCATTATCTTTTCAGATCAAATAATGTTATTAATTAAGGAAATTAATATAGTGAGTTTTCTTCCTTTATTAAACAAAATAAATGAGATTTAAGTGAAGCGCATAAACGTTGCAGATGTTTGAATGAAAGTTATATTGGAATGTTATAAATGTGCACTTGATTAATGACTTCAATATTATAATGCACGCGAGGTAATGAAAGTCTTTATATAAAGTTAGGTGAATGACACCAGGCCAATGTGGCTGTTACACGTTGTAACATGGTAACTTCTCTCGTGTCACTGGAGAACGAGTCGAGATGCGATCGAGGCATCGTGCCTGGGAGTCCCTTATAACGAAGTTGAAGTATGATGTTTAAGGCAGAGGGAAAACCTTGAGTGAATCTCGGGATGTGACGTCATCTTGGTGTGGTTGTGTCGATAGAACAGCGGGTTTATTGTAAAGTAGAAATCGCGAAAGTATTTGAAGACCTCTCTCTCTCTCTCTCTCTCTCTCTCTCTCTCTCTCTCTCTCTCTCTCTCTCTCTCTCTCTCTCTCTCTCTCTCTACATATATAAGGGTGATTCAGCAAAGAGTACATTAAATTGGAGAATGAAATCCTTGGATAATTCTAAACCACAATGTCTCTTTGGTAAAATGTCAGATTCAGCATAGTTTCCATGTTACAATGCATTTAAGATGTTGTATTAATGAGAGTGAATATGAAGTGAAACCCTCGTAAGTTTTTGTAATCATTTATTCACAGATCTCTACAGTGTGACCCCTCTTTGTTACAACCTAAAGGAAATGTTCAAAGTTGCCCCCTTCTGCCTCAATGCAGGCCTGTACACGTCGTACCATTGAATGTCTGACGCGTTCCAGAATGCCTGGACTATGTTTAATTTGCTTGCACCTGTCACGAACACGTGGCCATAATTTATCTCTTGTTTGAACCTCTGTATCATACACCAACGTCTTTAAATGGCCCCACAGGTAGAAATGCAAAGGGGCAAAATCTGGGGAGCGGGGTGGCCAGGGAACGGGGCCAACACGCCCTATCCACCTGTTGGGATAAACAGTATCCAGATATTCCCTTGATGCTCGGGAAAAATGTTCTCTTCTGGAACGCGTCAGAGATTCAATGGTACGACGTGTACAGGCCTGCATTGAGGCAGAAGGGGGCAACTTTGAACATTTCCTTTAGGTTGTAACAAAGAGGGGTCACACTGTAGAGATATGTGAATAAATGATTACAAAAACCTACAGGGGTTTCACTTCATATTCACTCTCATTAATACAACATCTTAAATGTATTGTAACATGGAAACTATGCAGAATCTGACATTTTACCATAGAGACATTGTGGTTTATAATTATCCAAGGATTTCATCCTCCAATTTAATGTACTCTTTGCTGAATCACCTGTGTGTGTGTATAATATATATATATATATATATATATGAAAATTATTTCATGAAAGTAACACGTGAATAATATTTATGATGAAAATAACCGCGAAGGAAAAAGGAAACACAGAATGGTGCTCAAGCGCTTTCGTCTAATGACATCCTCAGGAACCCTGGAATAAATAACAAGTTCGAGACTATATATAGGTCACAAAAAATAGAAAAATAAAAATTGTAGGAGGAGCATACAAATTTATAAAGAAAAACTACCAGAGCTTTAGCACGTTGCCCCTCTTGTCTAAATCCGTTCTGAAGGAATTCAAAACAACAGGATCAATCGAAAAAAGGCCCTGGCTAGTGTTAAAATTATTTGAAAGTTGAATAATGGCAGACTCAAGAATATTTCTATTAACAATGTTCCTTCAGTGAAACAAAATTGAAGCATTATTCATATTGATAGCTCTAACAAATGGACGAAAAGGGCACTGGACGACTGTCCCTTTCTAACGGAATATTGATGCTGTTTTACACGCCTGTGCAAATCCTTTCCCGTCTGTCCAATGTAAAATGAATCGCATTGTTTACAACCAATTTTATAGATAATGCCTGAATTATTGGTAGGGCTATTTTTTACTATGATATTTTTCACAATATTGTCATATGAAACTACTACATTAATATTCAAAAGTTTAAGTAACATTAGCAATGCCTACAAAGGCTGTGAAAAGTGGAAGTACTAAAATATTCTTCGACAAAGTGTGAGGGTTATTATTCACACGATAGAAAGTTCGTTTTGCTTTGTTAAGACAAGATTCCAAAAACGCAGGTGGGTAACATAAATCACTTCCAATACTGTTGATTTTTTCTAATTTGGCATCCATGTATTCCGGACTGGCGATCCTAAGAGCGCGGAGAAACATTGAAGAAAATATGACTTTCTTGATGGGGATGTCAAGTCCGGGATAAAAGTGTACGAATGACAAATTGTTTGTTTTTTCCGATAAATACTAAACTTAAAACCTGGGCTTTCCATATGTACACGCACATCCAAAAACGGGATTGAGTTGTTTTGTTCCACTTCTAAAGTAAACTTAATGGAGGGGACTTGATTATTTAACAGAAGGAGGAAGTCATCTAGGTCACGCTTCATGGGCCAGATACACAAAATATCGTCGACAATATTTTGTGAATCTGGCCCATGAATATTTTTGATAGGTCATTCAGAGTATTGTAAGGCGGAGGCCTTGTAATTTTAAGGTGTAACTTAGATTTCTAAGTTAGTTGTAGTTCCTTCCTCCAAAGTTAAAGTGGCTTGTAAAAATAAATCTTTAAATCCTGTGGCACGATTGAAACTCTCTAACTTGAGTTAAAAACTGTTTCACGTTGTACGAGAATCTGAATTGCTTTTGTTTTACACGAACTTTGTTATAAGATCTTAATGTTAGCTGACAGAAAAAGAACTTTTGGAAATTTCTTTTAATTTAATTATTGTTCACATTTCAGTAAATGTTAAACTTGTAAGTTTGCGAAATATTGTTTCCTCAGGGAAGAGTAAATATCTTGTGGTGATCTTGTTCCCCAAGGAAACCGGTAAAGTTAGTGCATGACCATTTAAAGCCTCTGTGAAAATTTATTTAATTTAATTGACGGACTTTTTTTCGGGAACACATGCGGAATTCGCGCAGAACTTTTGTGAGTAAATTTCTCGAGTCTTTTGTACGTAAACTACTTCTGTACACTTATTCTTAGATTTCGGAATTTGAATTTAGTGCTATTTCTAGAGTTACACGCAAATCAAAAACCCCTCTGTATAAATTCTTTTTGGAGACTTAAATAATTGCAAACATTTTCTTTAAATTGAAAAATTGGAACAAAATTTGTAATCGTACATCTGTATATGCCTTTTCAATTTATGTCCTATTTTGAGTGAAATAAAATAAACTTTATACGAGGGAGTGTTGTTTTATGCTATCTTGCAATAGGCCTCTCTTGTAAGCTGAGGGTAAATTAACATTGAAATTCGAAATTCAAAGTGGGCTTCAAATAAGCCGAGAAAAACTACACCTATAAAATTGAAAGGCCGTCTGAGTGGATAGGCAATCATCCTAAAATAAACGAACGCGCGCGCGCAATAAGTGCAACCGAAAAAGGAGTTGCAGTTGCACCACACCGGAAATCATTTATTTGCTTACGCAGTTTCACTCCACATTTTCATTAATTTTATTTTATTAATCCATCACGAACGTTTTAACTTACAATAGCAAATTTCTAACCTTATTAATAATTAATTTTATTAACTTTATTAACCCATAACTAAAATATTAACTTCATTAACCTAATAGCGAATTTTTAACCTTATTATTAACTATATTAACTTTGGGTCATTCTAGTATTTACTCTAAGCTAACCTACAAAAAACCACTTGCATGTGGTTGTACGCTCGATAAAAAGTCTAATAAGCATTTTATTTTTCAAAAATAAAATAAAAAAATTGTCCACCATTCTTAACCTAAGCCTGACGGAAGAGACCAACAACTTATAAAGTCCTCTTTCAGCTTTTCTTTTTTTATATTTCTATATTTTGTTTCTCCTTTTATATTTATATTTTATTCTATAGTTTCAAAACATGAACATAAATTGAAACAGAGGATTTAAATTTATAAGGTATTATTTTCCTCTTTTTTTATGCCATTTAAGGACACGTTTAGTGTGTTTACCGTTTTTATTTCTTAAATTAACCCGAAGATTTCCTCATAAAATTCAAATGTGATATAAATTATTTTTACTTTACATATCTCAACGCAACCTTTAAATAAAGAGACTGATTTAAATCAGTGATGTAGGACTTAAGACCTTTTTTTTCTGGTTTCGGTCTCTGTCTCGGTCTCGGCCATGGTGGTCTCAACTATATCACTGATTTAAACGTGTCTTTAGGGTAAGCATCCAAGATTTTACTAATCTAAAAAATGCGTCCTGCAAAAAGGAGTCTTTTTTGTGTGTATATTAATAAGCCTTAAAAAGAACAAGACACGAATAATACACAAAGTCACAAGAAACATTTGGCGGTAAAAATTCAAAGTTAATAAACAAAAAATGTTTAGAGGCAAAGCTTAGAAAGAAACTCGTTATGCGCTTTAATGTTGTTTTATAGATTCAGTTATCACATGTCACTAATTTCACTGAAACTAGAATCTTCATCGAGATTATAAACGGTCACTTATCCAAACACTCCTGATGATTAATTTGTGTATATATATATATATATATATATATATATATACCGTAGATATACAGAAACAGTATATATTTGAAAATATAGATACTGAAACCAATGCGAAAGAGTATATACACAAAATCCTTACAGTACATCTTTACGCCCCATGGCCGAGTGGGTAATACAAATCTTCAGTGGCATTAGTTCGAATCTCACCGAGTTAGAGTAAATTTATTTCTTATGTATTAATTTTAAAACTTAAGTTGCTGTTAGTATGTTGTTTCTGATTAACATAAAATTGATAATTACACTAAGTTTATAAAAATAAACTGAAATGGTATTTAACCATTTCGGTGCGGCGAATTTTGAAACCGCATATGGGCCTCCTGCAGCGAAAGGGTTAATTGACATTTCCTCCAATAGATGGCACCATCCACTTCGATTAAATTATTTCATCAAGCATCGAAGTTTGATGAAAATACTGTCATCACCTGAGGGCATTTATTCAATGCATTTATTCAATGAAAGAACTGACTACATCTTCATGAAAATTCTAGCCTCAGTATGCATGTTAAAAGCTGCCGCTATATATATATATATATATATATTGTTATGTAACGCGGTTTATTACTTTATTTTTGTGGTATGAATTATGCCTTTATTTTAGCCTGTTTTCATTTAAACCATATCATATAGATTTAACCCAAAGTTATATATATCACTGATTATATCTATTCTTATTTCTGTCAATTCGTGTAGGGGGATAATTATAAACCTTTTACAAAAATAATATATTCGTCACAGATCTTACTAAACCAATTACAATACAACACTGAAATTTTTGCAATCATGAATAAGTGTTTAGGGAAATGACACTTGAGACAGTGATTCTTACTTCACGAATTTGATATTTAGAATTAATACCAGACACTTAAAATAAAATGCATTAGCCAGTTAAAATATGACTGTTAACCAATTTTGGCATGGAATCAATTACAATGAAAACTTTGACATCAATTACTTCTTTTAAAGAAAAGATAGTTGAGACAATTAAATAAAATGCACAAGCAATTTAAATCTGACTGTTATACAAGTTTAATCTACAATTGGTAGTTATTTAACTTAATTAACAGCCGTGTTGTAATACGCGAGACCATTACAATGAATGAACCAATAACAATTTAAGTTACCATCATAGGCCTGCTTGGCCCTCTACCACATTAGCTAACATACATAATGCGAATAGAATAAATTAATTTCGTATTACTTGGATTACAATTAGAACCACTTATCTGTCAGGTAGACGTTCTTAGATCGGATTAGCCGTTACAAATAACATTTGCTGGGAATAACACTGTGTAGGTTACCCCACGAACTCGGTGCTCGTTTTCTTCCTCCGGAAAATGGGATAGATTCTTTTGGGAGTCTTTTAAATAGATGCGAATTTTTCGTTTCACTTTACATGGCGAGTAATTTACTCAAAATTAGAAGAACGATTTCGCTTCTAAATGCCACACACGATTTGAATTGATCGTTATGGCACAATAGATATATATATTTATATACTTGAGCAAACTTCCACTAAGAACTCGTTTTTCGTTCTTAAAAGGAGAAATAAATCTAATGTTCTTATTTAAATTCAACACAGGGTTTGTGAGAGGGAACTTTATTTTATCCCGCTCTGAGATGCACTGACTCTATACGTTTTTCAGCCTATGCCTCTGTTGTCATGGCTGTCGGGCGTAAGATTCTTTATATACCCAAATAAGATTCTCTTTTTTGATTAATCTTATTTGTAAGAATTATTAGCCGTTTAGAAGGTGTAATTTTACATGCCATTAAACTTATTATAATGTAACAATATAATTCTAGCGGAGTTTTCCCATTTTATACATAAATGAACGTTCATTTTTGAAACGCGGGAACTTGCAGGAAGGAAAGGCGATCACATGTTTTTATTTTTATGTAATTTTTACATTATTTATTTTCTTAGTTTCCGGGTAACCTTTATATGGTATTTTTATCCGAACTTATTCAGAATTAAATAGACAATTGAATTCATGTCTTTTTTCCCTAAATTACACGAGTACTTAACATGCATATGTTTTAAATTCCATGTACTTCAGAATTTTCAAATTGTTTCGTTTACACCCGAATCTACACAAAAATGCCCCTTGCCATTTTGACGAACAATAATTCTTTAATTCTTTATTGGAACTTCGCTTAGCTTTCCGTTTGGTATTTTATAAATACAATTCATTCTGTTTGCATGATCACTTTTGTTTGTAGGTTAATTTATTACCAGTAATTAATTAACCTTATTATATTATTCCCATACATAACACCCCCCCCTGAGAGAGCCCTTGTACGTAGGACAAGGCGAGACAAGATTGTTCATGCAAACTCCCTTACATAGCGGCGGTTAGGAACCGTCACACGATAAGTATCTAGAATTAAAGGTCTTAAAATTAGCAAGTCAGATAAACTTTATCCCTTCAATCCTTAATCCTAGACCAGTGATGGTGAACCACTGACCCGCGGGTCAAGTACTGACCCACGAGGCAAATTTTAGTGACCCACGAGCGTGTATGGATGACAACCGACTCATGGTGCACGCCGCGCGGTCATCCGTCTTGCCAGTTTTGCAGTTTAAGTCCTTAAGTTTGGGAGTGCCAAATTATTAGTGCAGAAATTACCCATAAAAAAATGGCTACAAAAAAAACGAAAAACTAGTTCTGAAGGTAGTGGAACTGGAAGGTTATTTCATGAAGAGTGGACTGTGAAATACGGTGTTATTAAACAAAATAATAAAGCTTTTTGTTGTATTTGCAAAGTGGACATTGTTGCTCGCTTTTATAATATTAAACGACATTTTGAAAGTAACCACAAAAATTTGTGCTCAATGTCAGATGAGGAAAGGAATGAAATTATTATGCGGCAATTAAACCAAGAGCAACAACAGTCTGTTATTTTCCAAAGAATTTTTAAACCAAACAACAATATTACAGAAGCTAGTTTTCAATTATCATCTGCCATTGCTCAACCACTTTCTGATGGTGATTATTTAAAAAAAGCTTATAAACTGCTCAGATTATTTATTTGAAGATTTTCAGAATAAAGATCAAATAATTAAACTATTAATGAGTTGCCTGTGGCCAGAAATACGGTCAAAGATAGAATAATTATCATGGACAAAGACATATCTGATCAACTTTCATTGGATTTGACAAATGCTGGAATGTTTTTAATTTGTTTGGATGAAAGTACAGGCCCGTCTAGCAGTTATTTCAAGATTTTATTCTGAAAATATAATGAAGGAAGAGCTAATTAAATTGATGACACTGCCTGAGAAAACCACAGGACAGGATATTATGAATGAATTGAAGAAGGAATTCATCCAAATGGGTATTAATTTCAGAAGTATTGTATCTGTGACGACTGATGGAGCTCCGAGTATGATTGGAAAAAATGTTGGATTTGTTCAATTACTTAAACAAGAAGTGAAACACCCTTTAGTTGAATTTCATTGTATTTTACACCAAGAAGCTCTTTGGGCAAAAAAAAGTTTAAAATCACTTGAAAATGTGATGTCTCTTGTGACAAAGATTATCAATTTTATAGTTGCTCACGATCTTAACAAACGTCAATTTACCAAACTATTAGATGAGGTTGACTCAATTTTCAGGGTTAGTCATGTATAACAATATCAGATGGTTAAGTCGTGGTCAAGTTTTGAATCGCTTTGTTGAATTGTTAGAAGAAATAAGATAATTTTTTAATAAAAAGGAACATGAATATCCAGAACTGACTGACATGAATTGGTTGAATGACTTACATTTTTTCGCTGATTTCACATTGCATTACAATGCTTCAAATAAAAAATTGCAAGGTCGCGGCTGTGTTGTATCATCAATGTTTCAAAATATTAAAGCTTTTGAAAACAACTAAGTATTTTCTCAAAAGATCTGGAAGAAGAAAAATTGAAATATTTTCCATTATTGCAGAAATACTTCTTGACTTCAAAATATTTTGCAGACAATGAAGAAAATAAATCCGACGTGCTCAAAAAATACTCTTCAATAATAAGAGATGCCAGACAATCACTTTCAGAGAGGTTTTCACAATTCCGACAGATTGATGCAACATTACAATTCATCCAATTCCCCCATACTATTCAATTTGAAGATTTTCAGTTATCAACTTTTCATTGGCTTGACATTGATAATTTAGAAATGGAATTAGTTGACTTCCAAGAAAATGTAGCATGGAAGACTAAATTTATTGATCTTAATCTGAAGTTACAAGAAAAGGAATTGGAGTCGTCAATTTTGGTTGTAACCAGAGAACAACAATCAATAGAAAGAGTAGAGAATCTTATGCTTGCAGAACGGAATTCTTTACCAAATTCTTTTGCATCAATGATTTTCGTCAAAACCACCACTAGGAATCGCCTAGTGGTGCATGTGTGAGACTAAAGACAACTAAATATAAACCTCGGATCAAAACATTAGCAGCTAAAATCCAACAACAAATTTTTCACTAAAAATAGTAAGTAAATAAATTACTGTAACCCAATTTCGTTTTTTTAAAAATCACAAGTGACAAAAATGACCCGCCAGCGAAAAAGGTTCGCACCCACTGTCCTAGACAATGCATTGGCGATTAAATTCAGTTTACAGGGTACATGTACTATAGAGATTTTATAAGGTTAGAGCGCTAGAGACCACCTTTTGTCTCTATTTTTTATCTTTAATTTCGATAAAATATTATTGGATTATGGTCGTTATAATTTTAATTAATTAACGGTGAGTTTTTGACAATTCACATTTTCTGAATTTGTCCAACACGAATAAAATCGCTCATAGCTCCTTCTCAATCGTTGCGTAGTCTTCTTGATGTTTCTCTAGCTTAGAGGAAGCATGGCAGAGAGGATGGAGGTTCTCCTCCTGACTCAGCTGCAAGAGTGCGATCCCACTTCCGTTTCGCTCGCGTCCACCTGGATCTGGAACGACTTGGAAGTCGAATGTTCGGAAGATCGGAGTCTTCCCCAGGAGTCTTTTAGTCCCCTCAATGCCGGTTGGCACCTTTCGTTCCACTGGAACTTCAATTTGTCGCTCAGAAGATCAGTCAATGGAAATTTCATCGTTCCGAACCTATGACGTATCCCAGATTCGACATGAGCTGTTGCTGCTGCTGTGAACTCGTGCGATTTGGAAGTTGTTTGATGGGTCGGCCTCTTCCTCAAGCTGTACATCATACGCTATGAGAGAGGACATAGTCGGTACGTCACTGAATAGGGAGCAATTGATACAACAATTTTGGTGAGCTGTAAGTTTATGGCTTAGGTTTAAATGTCCTAATTTGATTTTCACTTTTTATGTGGCTGTGTTATTTAACCTTTTTGGCTTAACACTTAATTCACAGTTCAATAATTTCCTCTTTACAAGTATTCCCTTCACTTGCGACACTTAAATTCGCGACTACTTTTATTTTAGTATCACCTTTTCGACCATAAACTTAGAATTATTGTCCCTGCACTCAGTATCTTTTAAAATATTAGTGACAATAATCCAATTTTTCCTCCTTCAGTTAGGAGTTTCAATTTAACCCAGCCATGGGTGCCCCAAATCGGGGTACTCATGCCGGTCCCAAGCCCGGATAAATGGGGAGGGTTGGCGTCAGGAAGGGCATCCGGCCGTAAAACCTTTGCCAAAGCCTTATGGAATGACAGCCGATGAAGATAAAGTAAATAGAGCTAGGGCGTACCCTGGAGGCGACGCGCAGACATATCGCCCTAACTCTGCGGAAAATGGACGAGGGCTACTGCATCGTGAGCGGGTACAGCTAAAGAAGGGAGCTCAGGGGGAGACGAGAGTGAGATTTGGAACGCTGAATGTTGGTAGTATGACAGGACGCGCAAGGGAGGTGGTGGATCTGATGGAGAAGAGGAGGATGCAGGTGGTGTGTGTTCAGGAGACTAGATGGAGAGGGAATAAAGCCAGGGAGATTGGTGATGGCTATAAATTTTATTATAGTGGCACATCACAGCAGGGAAGGAATGGTGTAGGGATTATTCTCTCGAAAGAAGTGAAGAAGAATGTACGAGGTCAAACGAGTGAATGATAGAATGATCAAGGTGAAAATTGAATGCGGCGGAGATGTGGTAAATATACTGAGTGTGTATGTACCGCAGGGAGATGTGATGAGCAGGAAAAGGAGGATTTTTGGAGCGGGGTTGACCAGGAAATGCGTGCTATGCCTGACCATGAGCATGTAGTGATCGGAGGAGACTTCAATGGCCATGTTGGGAATGGCAACGATGGAATAGGTAGAGTGCATGGTGGACAGGCAGTGGGTAGACGGAACCAGAATGGGGGAAGAATAATTGATTTTGCAATAGCATATGACATGGCTATTGCAAATACCTTCTTCGAAAAGAGACGGGAACATCTGATTACGTATAAGAGTGACGGACGTGAATCCAAGATTGACTATATGCTGTATTCAAGATCTAAGTTGAAAGAAGTTGTGAATTGTAAAGTGACCCCGGGTGAAGAAGTAACACCACAACATTGTGTTGTGGTAATGGCCCTAAGGGTAAATGGAACTAGAAGAGGTAGGCCAAATATTGTACCAAGTCAGATGATGGAAATTGAAGGAACAAGAGTACAAGGAGGCCTTTAGAGAGAGGGTAATGAGGGAATTAAGAACACAGGGATTGGACGACGTTGATGATTGGTGGCGGGAAAATGCTAAGGTAATAAGGAAAGAAGGAAGAGAGGTGTTGGGAGTGCCATCTGGGAACCGCCAGGAAGATAAATAAACTTGGTGGTGGAGTGAAGAAGTGCAGGATAAAGTGATAGAGAAGAAAAAAGCGTGGAAGACATGGGTCAACACAGGGGAAAACCAAGACAAAGAGAAGTATAGGCGAGCGAAGAAAGAAGCTAAGACTGCGGTGGCAAAGGCCAAAAGCGAAGCATACAGAGATGTACTGTATATGAGGAACTTGAAACAAGAGGAGGTCAAAAGAAAGTATTTAAAATAGCAAAGGCAAGAGATAAGGCAAATAAGGATATTACACATATAAGGCAAATAAAGGATGAGCATGGTGGAGTGATTTCTAATATGCAGAATATTAAGGCACGGTGGAAGGTATATTTTGAAAGGTTGTTGAATGAGGAAAATTTTAGATTGATAAGGGAAGAAGGGTTACCAAACGAAGGAATGGTTATGTGTATGGGAATAGAAGCGGTGGAGAGAGCATTGGAACAATGAAAAATGGGAAGGCTACAGGGCCTGATGAGATACCAGTGGAAGTTTGGAAAAGTTTGGGGGTGGAAGGCGTAGACATCCTTAGCGATTTGATGCGCAAGATATATGACCAGGAGAGAGTGCCAGAAGAGTAGAGGAAAAGCATACTGGTCCCAATATTTAAAGGGAAGGGAGATGTCCAGGAATGTACAAATTATCGAGGGATTAAACTAATGTCGCACACAATGAAGGTCTGGGAACGGATTGTGGAGAGCAGGTTGAGGGAAGAAACAAGCATAGCAGAAGAGCAGTTTGGCTTCATGCCGGGAAGAGGGACAACGGATGCCATTTGCACTTAGACAGCTGATGGAAAGATATAGAGAGGGGTAGAGGGAGTTGCACATAGTGTTCATAGATCTAGAGAAGGCATATGACAGAGTACCGAGGCAAGAGGTGTGGAGGTGTTTAAGGGAAAAATTAGTTCCGGAGAAGTATTTGAGGTTTGTACAGGATATGTACAATTGGTCACATACTCAAATACGATGTAGCGCAGGATTGACGGAAGGTTTCGAAGTGAAAGTTGGTGTCCATCAGGGATCGGCCCTGAGCCCATACATCTTCGACATTGTTATGGATGTAATGACGGAGGAGGTGAGGGAGCAGGCGCCATGGTGTATGCTCTTTGCCGACGATGTGGTTTTGTGTGCAGAGAGCAGAGAGGAGGTGGAGAAGAAGCTGGAAAGGTGGAGAGCAGCACTGGAAAACCGAGGTTTGAAGATTAGTAGGGCGAAGACAGAGTACATGAAGTACAATGCGGGACAGGGGCAGAGAGATGAGGTGCGACTCCATGATGAGGTGGTGAAGAAGGTGGAAAGTTTTAAATATTTGGGATCGTGAGTAGAGGATGGTTGAGAGCTGGTAAGAGAAGTGAATAATAGAGTACAATCAGGATGGAATAATTGGAGGGAGGTGTCTGGGGTACTGTGTGATAAAAGAATATCAATGAAATTGAAAGGGAAGGTATTCAAGGCGGTAGTGAGGCCTGCAATGTTGTATGGTGCGGAAACGTGGCCTATGAGGAAGAATCTTGGGAAAAGGATGGATGTAGCAGAAATGAGGATGTTGAGATGGATGTGTGGGGTTAAGAGAACAGATAAAATTAGAAATCAGTTTATTCGTGGAACGACGAAAGTAATAGAAGTGTCAAAGAAAGCTCAAGAGAGAAGGCTTGGATGGTTTGGACATGTCATGCGGAGAGAGGAGGAATATGTTGGGCGACGAGTTATGGAGATGGAACCACCTGGAAGAAGGAGAAGGGGAAGGCCGAGGATGAGATGGAGAGAGTGTGTGGAGGGTGATATGAGGGAGCGAAATCTGGCGGCGGATGTGGCGTTGGACAGAAATCAGTGGCGAAGGCGGATTAGGAACAGCGACCTCACTTAGGCGTGGGAAAATGCTGCCGACAAAAAAGAAGTTAGGAGTTTCAATTTAAGAAATTTGATCACTGATTTTCTGTGTCCTCATACGGACCAAAAAATCTAGTGTCCAATAAGTCTTTAGTCACTGAGAGGAACGTCAAAACTTTATCTCCACTTTGTAACTCTGTACAATGAGCATTTTTATCAAAGGTTTCTTTTATTTTCCCCTGAGTTGCCCTTAAGTGGTTTTTGACAATTTCATTTGTCCAATAAAGTTCATCTTTAAATTCTTGACGTATTTAAGTACGGACAAGTTTTGTTTTTGTTCCAGCCAGGCTTTACACAAGACCTTAATTGGTTCCTTGACTTCATGACCATTAGTTAACTCAAATGGACTGAGCCGAGGCTTTCTTGTTGCTCTCTTTCGTGAAGAACACAAATATGGAATCCTATTGTTCCATCTTTATTATTTAAAAAAAATAGAAAAACAGTATACCGTGAGTTTTTGACAATTCACATTTTCTGAATTTGTCCAACACGAATAAAATCGCTCATAGCTCCTTCTCAATCGTCGCGTAGTCTTCTTGATGTTTCTACAGCTTAGAGGAAGCATGGCAGATAGGATGGAGGTCCTCCTCCTGACTCAGCTGCAAGAGTGCGATCCCACTTCCGTTTCGCTCGCGTCCACCTGGATCTGGAACGGCTTGGAAGTCGAATGTGGATTTTGTGTGGAGGTTTTGTGGGTTATATTTAATGTATGTATTATATGTTTAACACTCCAGAGGTGAAGTGATCCCCCCCCCCCACTGGTGTTTGTTCACTAAAATATTTTTAGGTTTATGAGAGTTCTCAGGTTGTTTTCCTGTAAGATCCCCCTGTTGTGATGTGAAGTTTTGTGAACCTTGAAAGAGTTATTTAAATTTTCCCATCCAATTCGTCACTCTCTCCTACATCATCTTGACGAGTCCCTTCTCAGATGACTCTTTCTGAGAGCTTTCGCTTCTTAGTGGTCCACGTTTGGACCCAGTAACAACAAAGTTACCCTCTCCAGCGGTCCCTTTGGTTATCCTCCTTCGAGTTTTTGTTCGTTTGGGTGACGACCCAATCCTTTTTATCGAGTCTCATTACAGATGATTCCTTTCTGAGAACTTTTGCTTCTCAGTGGTCCAATTCTGGATCTGGTAACATATAGTTACCCATTTTGGAGGTTTCTTTGTTCCTCCTGTGAGCTTTTTGCTCGATTGAGTGACGACCCAATCCTTTTTATCGAGTCGCATTACGGATTCTGAGAGCTTTTGCTCTCAGTGGTCCAATTTTTTTGGACCTGAGTGACAACCTATACACCTTTCTTTGCGGTCTTTGGGTTGTCCTCACTTGAGCTTTTGCTCCGTTGGGTAAGTATTGGGTAACTATGCTTATTTTTATTATTTTTTTTATTCTTGTCCTGTTTTTTTTATGGTTTATTATTTTACACACAAAAAGATTTGCCTTTTTGGAGGACACATTTTTCAGATTAGTCTGACTGGATGCCCAAAATTAATTATTACGTTTTACCACAAACAACACAAATTGTAAAACAGTTGAAATCTTGTTTTGGCGTGGTGCCGACAAGAGGCGTGACGCTAGGAGGAACTTAGAACTCTCGACGAATAAGCTCCGCCCATTGTCACGCGGATGGACGGCTTACTCAGCTGAACAACTTTTTGGCTACAAAAGCTTTGTTCTAAACTTTTTGAGTGAGTGAATTTGTTTGATGATAAATGATATTGTTTACAACGACGTCCTCTATCTTTTGGTGTAAAATGCGCGTGGTATAGTTTCTTCTGAAAGAAGTTATAGCTTTCAGAAGAGTCATCCGCGAAGCGTTAGTGTGAGCACCGTAGATTTTAAACATGGTTACATTTTTTTTTATAGTGTGAAAATAGTGGGGTCAGGAAAGTGTTTGAAATAGTGCTTATACTTTAAACACCGACTCTTCTGTGTAGTTATCTTTCTATTAAAAAATTTTAACATGTACTTAACTTAGTTTCAAAAACCTACGTACCCTTCAGTTTGGATGTAATTTGGTTTGAAAATAAGGATGTCCCAATTGTTATCCTCATATCTCAAATGTCCTCCAAATTTAGTGTTGGGTTAAAAATAAAGCAATAATAATAATAATAATAATAATAATAATAATAATAATAATAGAATATTTTTAAGTAAAATAATATGCCTAAGAGAGAGAGAGAGTTACAAGGAGTTACAAGGAAAAGAAGTACCTCAAAAGGCCTTGCGGCCCATACCGAGGAGGTACCAATGGCAACGGGTGCCAGGGAAAATTTTGTACACACTCAAATAGTGTGCAAGATTTGGTCTAACCTTTTCTTGAACTGATCCACAGAGGAACTGTTCACAACTTCCGAAGGTAACCTGTTCCATGTGTCACAGATCTTATACGTAAAGTAATTCCCACACACACTAGTCCTAAACCGTTTCAAATCCAACTTCCAACCATTGTTGCGAGTTGGGTTATCATTTAAACTAAACATACTTCTAAAATCGACATCGTTGAACCCGCGTAAGAGCTTGAAAACCTCGATCAGTTGACCGCACAGCCTCTGAGTTTCCAGCGAAAACAAGTTCAGGGCACGTAACCGTCGATTGTAGCCCATATGCCTAACGGAAGGGATTAACTTTGTGGCCCTCGCCTGCACTCGCTCCAGTCTCTCAATATCTTTCCTGAGGGTGGGCGACCAGAACTGCACAGCATACTCCAGGTGCGGCCGAACAAGGGAATTGTACAGTGAGAGCACAATCTCCTTGTTCCGAAACTGAAATTGCCTCCTGATATAACCCAATAGTTTCTGGGCTTTCTTTTCCACCTCTACGCACAGTTTCGTAAACTTAAGGTCGCTGCTAATTAGCACACCCAAGTCCTTTTCTAAATCAGTCACCTCGATATTACTACCCAACATCGAGTAGTCCGACTTGGGATTGGCGTAGCCAATGTGCATCACTTTGCATTTACCCAAGTTAAACGGCATTTGCCATTTTTCGGACCACTCTCCTATCCTACCTAGGTCCGCATGCAGTTCCTCGATCACTTCGGGCGTCCCAACATTGGCCCCAAGCTTGGTGTCATCAGCGAATTTGGCGATCCGACTGACGATGCCACCGTCGATATCATTTATGTAAATGATAAACAACAGTGGCCCCAAAACGGAACCCTGAGGAACCCCACTAGTGACCGAGGCCCAACCCGAACTAGCCCCTTTAATTACAACCCTCTGCCGCCTATTCGTCAGCCAGTTTTCAATCCACCTACCTATTTCCCCACCGATACCCAGCGCGCGCACTTTCGCCATTAGCCGGCGGTGAGGTACCTTATCGAAGGCTTTCTGAAAGTCGAGATAAAGTATATCAATCGCCCTACTCTTATCATACTCACTCAACATGACGTGGAAAAACTCGAGCAAGTTGGTGAGACACGACCTATGCCGTCTAAACCCATGCTGGGAGTCCCCAAGCAGCTTGAAGGAATCCAAATGGTCAACGATCCTATCCCCTATTATCCCCTCTAATAATTTACCTACAACTGGAGTGAGACTAATGGGACGATAGTTCCCTGGACTTTCGTGATCCCCTTTCTTAAAGATAGGGGTCACGTTGGCTTCCCTCCAGTCACCAGGCACCTGGCCCGTCTCCAACGATTTGTTGAAGACTGTAGTCAGGTGGGGAGCCACCTGTTCGCGCACTTCTCGCAACACTCTGGGGAGAAACTGGTCTGGCCCAGGAGCCTTAAATGCGCTCAATTTGTCTATTCTATCGGCAACGACTGTCGCGGTACATCTAACACTATCCAGGCCAGCACCTTCGTGCCTCACGCCTGGCTCGGGGATGAC
>JAJOZX010002775.1:550000-590855 GCA_023014485.1 Bathynomus jamesi
ATTGATAGAATGAGTTTTCTTCCTTTATTACACAAAAATAAATGATTTATGAGACAAAAACATGTCTTTTACAGTTGCAATAATGTGTACGCTCGAAATAATGCTTTCAATATATAACAATGGCTTGACATTTATAACGCGCAAGGTAATGATTAGTCTTTATATAAAGTTAGGTGAATGACACCGGGCCAATGGGGCCCGCACGAATGGTGTTCACATTGCGATGATTTGCGTGTCACTGAAGCTGGTGTTCGAAGAGAGAGAAGACGCCGTGAAGCCGCATCCAGGTCTTTGTAATGAAGTTGAGTGGTGATGCCTTATTCCCGCTCTGTGACGTCATCTTAGTCATGCTTGTGTGATGTCATCTTGGCCGTGTTTGTGTTGACGGAAATATCGCTAATTGTGTTCATTGAATATTGTTAAGGTGTTTGCAAACGTCTCTGCCACTTTAGTTGGTCACTATATATATACTTGAATCAACAGTATGGACACAAACTGTTTACAAGTACTAGGGGCACTCAATATATTTTGCCCCACCCTTTTTCCTTAGCTAAATAATAGGCCGTGGGGCTGAAATGTCTTTTGGGACGTAAGTTTGAACTTTTTGTGCTTCACATAACCGGATTTTTCAGTTTGAACCTCCCCTTTTGTATAAAACCGCTTTTAAACGCCCATGTATAAAACCGATGGTTAACGCAATTTCGAAAATGGCGTCTAACAGTGATGTGCGTCGTAAACAGAGAGCTGTTATCGAGTTCCTAACCGCAGAGAAGAAAACAGTTGGAAATATTCACAACCGTCTACAAAACGTTTACAGAGATGCTGTTGTGATCGAAGCACAGTTGGACGCTGGTCTAAACGTGTGAGATCATCAAAGAGAGGGAGAGCCAGCCTCGATGATGAGCCACGCAGCGGTCGCCCGGCATCGGCTGTGATATCTCACACTGTACAACGTGCTAACAACATCATTCGACCAAATCAGCGCGTCACATACAAGGAGCTATCACTGGAGCTAGGAATCAGTGAAGGAAGTGTGAATACGATAATTTAGCAACTGGGATATTCAAAAGTGTGTTCACGGTTTGTTCCTCGCGAACTGACTGAAGATCACAAAGCCCAAAGAAAAGAAATTGCTTCTGAGTCATTGGTTCGATACGAGACAGAAGGGGGTGACTTCCTTTCACGAATTGTGACTGAGGATGAGACTTGGATACACCACTTTGAACCTGAAACAAAACGCCAATCCATGGAGTGGCATCACGCAGACTCCCCACGCAAGAAAAAGTTTAAAATGGCTCCCTCTGCAGGAAAGATTATGGCCACCATCTTCTGGGACATGAAAGAGTCGATTGTAGTGGACATTATAAAGAAAGGACAAACAATCAACTCAGAGGCATATATTGCTACCCTACAGAGACTCCAGAGACGTATAAAGCGAGTTCGACCGGAGAGAAAACTGGAAGACGTCCTTTTGCACGATAACGCAAGACCACACAACAGTTTGCAAAGAAGAGAGGCCATCACAAAAATGCGCTTAACTGTGTTACCCCACCCTCCATACAGCCCGGATCTGGCACCTTCAGACTTCGATTTATTTGGGCCAATGAAGAACGCTATTCGTGGAAGAAAGTTTCAGAGTGACGATGAGGTTGTTGAAGAGGTTAAGAGGTGGCTCCAGCGGAACCCAGCGGACTTTTATCAGCAAGGAATAAAGGCCCTCGTTTCGAGGTAGAAGAAAGCCGTAGAAAAGGATGGAGACTATGTAGAAAAATAAAAACTTAGTAAAAAAGGTATGTAACTACTTGTGTACAAAAAATTTCTTGAACTTACAAGGAAACTTGGAAAGAAAAAAAAGGTGGGGCAAAATATATTGAGTGGCCCTCGTAGATTAAAACTTAGGTAGAAAATGAAGGCTTCCCGAGTTTTGCAAATTACCTCGCCGCCCATATATCCTCTCAGCATTCACGGTACGAGCATATATATATATATATATATATATATATATATATATATATATATATATATATATATATGTGTGTGTGTGTGTGTGTGTGTGTGTGTGTGTGCGCAATAGGATATCTAAGTTGTTAAGTTTTTGTGATGAAGATTTTAACAAGGTTTTGTAAGTGTTGCTATGTCATGTATAACAAAATAAAATATAGTTATTTAATATTATTTTCTATGCCTGCAATAATTTCAGATTTCAGATATAAGGATTTTATTCCTCTCCCTCACACATACACTTACTCTTTCGATTCCACTCGTCTTCATAGAGATGGGTGGGTTTGTTTAGGAAAATAATTTAATTTTATTAAAAGTTTTGCCATTTCAGTGTCTTAAATTACTCCTCTGAATAGAAGCTTTTAGTTGGGATAAAAATACTTCATTATTTATTTTAATAAATGCTTAAATCAGTTATTAAATTTATTTAATCCTTCTCTAAATTTGTGAAAACAGTTTAAATGCATTCATAAATAATTCTTTTCGCATGATTTCTATTTACTAAAACTGGACTCCATGCTAACCATCTGGGCAGCTGGTCCGCCCACTGAAAACAAAATGGCGGCTGCATTGATCCAAACCATCTGACAGGTGGTGTAATGCAGTCCTCTAAGACAGTAAAAATAAAGATGACGCGTAACAGTTAAAAAGTAAGAGATTGCATAATCATAAAGAAATTACATGAATTAGGTAAGTATACAATATAAACAAAATTAATTATGGCATATTTTAGAAGAGAAAAACACTAAAAACATGACGGTTCCACAAAATAATTCCAGCAGTAAAAGATTCTAAATTCTACATTAAAAAAATGAGTGACAAACCAAAAGAAGTTAAATTATATTTTGTGTCACAAACGTTACTAAACTCATTTGCTTGTTCGTTAATTCGGAGCTATTGAAGAATAGGGACCCCAGCCTTCTTTAGTTAGGCTTATAAGGCTAACTAACGAAAATATCACGACCTAACCTAACCAATCGTTAGGGTAACTGTACGCCCTTGACGATTGGTTGGGTTAGGTCATGATATTTTCGTTAGTTAGCCTTATAAAGCTAACTAAAGAAGGCTGGGGTCCCTATTCTTCAATAGCTCCGTTAATTCTATAGATATGAGCATGCATTGCAGTGAAATTTTTAATTTTCACAAAAACGCACAATTTAATCATTTAATATTTGAACAATTAATAAAGTGAGTATGTTCAAAGATAAGAATTTTTGCTGCTGGAATCACAATTTTAAAAATCCTATTTATTCATAATCAATTCTAGGGATAAGACGTTACTCTCAACTGTCGCATGCGGTAAATTTCCCGCAGAACCGCGAGTATACGGGATTAAAATTATCCCACGAAATTTCCCTGCGGGCCGTAAACCGCAACAAGTCATGAAATGGATCTATTCAGGTCAAGAAAGGAAAGCGAGCCACGTGCGTTCCACGGTGAGCCCTCATGCAACTCAACATTTTACTCGTGTTGATCATATATTGATAAGGCTAATTACACGTGAAAATAATGTTGATCCTCGGCCGCGTGCAACGAAACATGAGGACTCGAAATGAGTCTGTCATATATATAATGAAATTGGGAAATATTATTAATTTTAGCCCTTATTAAGCTTCTGTATATAATTTGGAATTGTTTCCGGACACGAAGCTCTGAATTTTCATATGTACTCGTGTTACTTCACATTTTCATTTTCATTTTGTTTTATTAATAAGAAAAACGTCATTAAAAAAACTCTGTACTTAATTTAAACAAATAATTTGTTTGGATTTTAGAATATCGAAGTACCTCCTGCAAGAAATGGCACGTTTAGAAAACGTTATAAACGCTTATAAAACTTTAATAAATAAACGTTTATGACGTCTACTAAATTTGGTTAATTTGGTTTAGATTAAACACATATAAGATTAGAATCTATATTATAATAAGAGAGCTGTCCGTCTGTCTGTCCGTCCGTCCGTCCGTCACACTTTCAGAAATTGTGAGAAAAAATTGTGAGAAAAAAATTCAGGAATTGTATTACGGGCGGAAATGTGAAGCTCAAGATTTTCATGACTGTGTTCTTTTCTGTAGTTTAGCCTGTCTGGTTGTGAAATTTATCCCGGGCAGTAATGGGGGAAGGGTGGGGGTAATGGGGGATGGGTGGGGTAATGGGTGGGGTAATGGGGAGGGGTGGGGGTAATGGGGGAGGGGGTTAGCCCCAAAGTTGCATGAATGGGGGTGAGGAGGTTTTGGGAGATATCAGATTCAGAAATGTTGACACAATGTGAAGCTCAAAATTTTCACGGCTGCGTTCTTTTCTGTAGTTTAGCCTGTCTAACCGTCAGCGAAGCGACGGGAACTGTACTAGTATATTATAATATAAGATGATATTGTATCATATTTGAAAGGAATCATTTTGAAATTTCTTTCATGGAGTGAAGCTCAATTTCGATTAAATAGATTCTCTTAATATGTATTTAATCTAAACCAATTTTGAAGTATGATCTTTAATTGAGTTCAGTTTTAACAAAACTGAGACTGATAACTTTAAGCACAGTATGGTACTTTATTAGCCTAAAATTAAAAAAATATTCCTTAAATTATTATTATTACTAGTACAGTTCCCGTCGCTTCGCTGACGGTTAGACAGGCTAAACTACAAAAAAAGAACCCAGCCGTGAAAATTTTGAGCTTCACATTGTGTCAACATTTCTGAATCTGGTATCTCCCAAAACCTCCTCACCCCCATTCATACAACTTGGGGGCTAACCCCCTCCCCCATTACCCCCACCCCTCCCCATTACCACACCCATCCCCCATTACCCCCACCCTTCCGCCCACCCCAACCCTTCCCCCATTGCTAAACTACAGAAAAGAACACAGTCATGAAAATCTTGAGCTTCACATTGCCGCCCGTAATACAATTTCTGAATTTTTTTTACAATTTCTGAATTTTTTTCTCACAATTTTTTCTCACAATTTCTGAAAGTGTGACGGACGGACAGACAGACAGACAGACAGACGGACGGACAGCTCTCTTATTATATTATATAGATTACTAGTACAGTTCCCGTCGCTTCGCTGACGGTTAGACAGGCTAAACTACAGAAAAGAACGCAGCCATGAAAATTTTGAGCTTCACATTGTGTCAACATTTCTGAATCTGGTATCTCCCAAAACCTCCTCACCCCCATTCATGCAACTTGGGGGCTAACCCCCTCCCCCATTAACCCCACCCCTCCCCATTACCCCACCCATCCCCCATTACCCCCACCCCCACCCTTCCCCCATTACTGCCCGGGATAAATTTCACAAACAGACAAACAGACAGGCTAAACTACAGAAAAGAACACAGTCATGAAAATCTTGAGCTTCACATTGCCACCCGTAATACAATTTCTGAATTTTTTCTCAACAATTTTTCTCACAATTTCTGAAAGTGTGACGGACGGACGGACGGACGGACGGACGGACGGACGGACGGACGGACGGACGGCTCTCTTATTATAGTATAGATTATTATTATTATTATAGAGGATTTACATTTAATTTCCAATATTCTGAATAGTTTTTTATTTTCAGTACTGAGTTTCTTAATAATAATTCTAGATAAGAATTTGCAGTATGCTAAGAATACTGTCTTCATTTTTTCTTCTGCTGACGCGTTTCGTTCATATACTTTGAACATCTTCAGAGCTTTATACATAATTTTAAAGCAAAATGGATTATATTTATATTTTTTTATTGTAAATTTGATACAATTTCAAATTAATTTAGGAATAGTCGAAAGTTCATTAAATTTTATATTAATTTTTTTTTTTCATTTTTCATTTTTACATTAAAATGAAAAAAACGAAAATTAATATAAAATTTAATGAACTTTCGACTATTCCTAAATTAATTTGAAATTGTATCAAATTTACAATCAAAAAATATAAATATAATCCATTTTGCTTTAAAATTATGTATAAAGCTCTGAAGATGTTCAAAGTATATGAACGAAACGCGTCAGCAGAAGAAAAAATGAAGACAGTATTCTTAGCATACTGCAAATTCTTATCTAGAATTATTATTAAGAAACTCAGTACTGAAAATAAAAAACTATTCAGAATATTGAAAATTAAATGTAAATCCTCTATACAGACATAGGCTGATATGGACTTTCTATTATTATTATTATTATTATAAATGGGTTTTGGATGTTCACTGATTATTTCATCAAACTGAATCTGTTATTTTTATTCATTTCTTATTTAATTTATTATTATTTTTCCGTAAAAATAAATAAATTACGAATTTTCTCTAGTTTTTGTTGAGGATCGACTAAGATTTTTTAAATGAATATTTGCTTCTTAAAAACGGTTCCACGACTGAAGATTTCCCATGAATGAAAACGTAATTCGTCCTAACATTAAATTCATAATTTGGGTTAATTTTAGAGGGAAGTGAATGAGGTGACAAATACAGACGCTGCAACGAGGGAAATTGCATTCTATCGATTAGAAGTCGACGACAATCAGAGCGTCTCGTGCGAAAATAAACGATACCTTCCGATTGGGAATAAACATATCTACAAAATACTTTACAGTTTTCGAGCAATTTCTTTCTGAAGAAAGTTAAATTTCATTACGAAAATGAGAAGTAAAAATCATGAATTTATTAATAAATGTAATAAATATATTAATAAGATGTTGGTAAAGATTTATTTATTTATTTATTTCAATAAATAAATAAAAATATAAATATTTGGAATCTTTTCCACGAGTTAATGACACAAACAGATTTCACTTTTCTCATAAATGGAAATTAATAAAAAGTTTTTATAATTTCTAAACTTAATTAAAATTGCGTTTGTAGCGAACATCGACCAATTTCCTACAAAGTCTCTCAGCGCTTCATCTTGTTTGGGGGTCAGTTTCTCTTTGACTCCTCTAAATCAATAGGAGGCAGTGAACGTGTATATATATATATATATATGGGATGAATTTCACAATTAAACTCGTGAAATGAATGAATGATGTAAACCCACAAGGAAAAAGAAAAATTATTAATTTTTGTTTTTCATTGTGGGTTTGCATTATATATATATATACATATATATACATATACACGTGAATTAAACAGTAATTAATTATTATTGGGTGGGAATCTGGAACTGTGTGTGTGTGTGTGTGTACATATATGTGAAAAAGTTTGATAAGAGATAATGTCTAAAAAGAAAAATCGTACATTCAACCTCAGAAATCTCTAAATACAAAAATTATTTATACTTCATTAAATAATGATTAAAAGTTAAAGGGAGAGAAATGAATATTTCAGCATTTATTTTGTGCTAAATAATTTCAGAAATGTTTTTATCGATATATAACTTTCAAATTAATACTATTTTCGGTACTTTTGCATTATCCTCCCAACACTAATTTTTTTTTATAATGGAAGGAAAATAAAGTACGTTAGCAAAACACTTTTAATTTTTAATCGTGAAAGGGCAAAATATTCTGAAATTACATCATTAGTTATATGAATAAATATTCTTAACAACCTAACCTAACCTAACTTGAAGCCGGCTAACTACGGCTAACGCCTGCGGCGGGCTGTTCTTAACCTAACCTAACCTAACCTAACCTAACCAAACCTAATCTAACCTAATCCCAACACTAATTTTTTTATAATGGAAGGAAAATAAAGTACCATAACCAAAACCAAATCAACATTATATAAAAAAATTAGTGTTGGGAGGATAATGCAAAAGAACCCTATTTTCTTTAAAGCGCACTGGAATACTTGGGAATACTTCCCAAAATGTACATTTTTATGAAACTAAATTTGTTAAAACTAAAGTATGATTTAAAAAGAAATTTAAAGTACAGTATAAATTCATTCAACTAAGCTCCGCTTTTACAAGAACACCATTACAATTTCACTAAGACTCAGATCCACCGCAAAATAATGTGTGTGTGTGTGTGTGTGTGTGTGCGCGCGCGCGTGTGTGTGCGCAGCGCGCGTGCGTGCGTGCGTGCATGCATCTTTAATTCAGAGCGCAAAATCCTTACATATTCATGAGGGAGACTTCATCAGACCTCAGATATATATTTTTTTTAACGTTTTGGATTTTAGTCGGTTAATATTTTGATCAGAATGTGTTCCTTTCTTTTCCTTTAGAATTCGACTTTTCGAAATTATTCAGCTTGAAGCGAAAGAAGTTTGCAATATTAAGTAATTTATTTATATTTATATTTATTTATAGGCTGAAAAGTAATCTTATTAAATAATAAATATTATGACTCATTCAGGATCATTCAAGTAAGTTAAATTTTTTTGCATAAGAGTTTCCATCCAATAAATTGTAAGTTAAATACAGGTTCGATGCGCAGTAAAGGAACAATTTTGTTCATATATACAGTATATATCTTCCGTTTTGCTTCCCCCCGAATTTTTCATTCTGACGAAGGTCAAGTTTGTTGCCCCACCACAAACTGTTTAAGATCGATGTCCATCCCCCCTACTGTACATCGTACATTGAGAAAGAATTGTGTGCATGGAAGAGTTATACGAAGAAAATTTCTGCTACGAAAACCGGAAAAAAAGCTTGTTTAAAGTACGCCAAAGATCATCAAAATAATGGATTTATATTCTGAAAAAAAGTTTTCTGGACAGACGAGACCGAAATTGACTTATTCGAGAACAATGTGCAACAGTATGTTTGGCGAAAATCAAATACTCCATTCGACGAAAAAACATTCTTCCTACGGTTAAACATGGTGGTAGTAGTTTGCTTCTTTGGGGATGCTTTAGTGTTTGTGGTCCAGGAAAGCTTGGTGTCATCAATGGAATCTTTAATTCGAAGAAATATTAGGAAATTTTAGAAGAAAATGTATTGCCTTCAGTTCGGGAGTTGTGAATGGGTCGCAAGTGGGTACTACAGCAAATATAAATGTAAGACCACCATGAAGTAGCTCCAACAAGAGAATTTTAAGTTTCTTGAGTGGTCCAATCAAAGCCCATATGTCAATTTAATCGAGAATTTATGGTTTGATTTGAAAAAAGCTGTCAGCAATGGAAACCCTTCGAATCTAAATGAATTGCGACAATTTTCTTTAGAAAAATGGACTAAAATTTCAACTGAAATGTCAAAACCTTTTAGAAAAATACCCAAAATGAATCACTAAATTCATTTAAGCAAAAGGCGAACACAAAGTATTAACTAATTTTGTAATTAAATGTACGAAAACTTCTCCATTTTGACTTTTTTTTTATTTTCCCCAAATTCTTGAATGTTTTACATTATATGGTGGGGTTGAACTAATTCTTTTTTGTGTTAAAATTTTCCAAACGAACGGTAAACGTTTCATAACTCTCTTATGCATGGTACAAAAGGTAATGATGAACATAACCGAGATATCTTTATGTACGAATATATATATATATATATACTGGTTTGGCGAGTTCGCCCTTCGTACTCGCGACGCTTGATTATATATATATATATATATATATATATATCCCCGCAAGGGGGTTTTAAGCTCGTGCTCTTGAGTGCTCTTTGTGCTCGTTTGTACGTGCTTGTTCCTGGAGGTTTCACGTGCGCCCTCCCGGCCCTAGCACCCAAGGATGATCGGGCTCGACCCTGCAGTCCTTGGTCTTTTTCCACTTCGACTGTCCCCTCCACCCTTTCTTTTTCCTTTGTCTTTCCTCTCACTTTTTCTTTGTTTTTGCGCGAGATATGCCCTTTTAAATAGAGGCGAATCGGTTCTTCCCGAACTTAAAAAAAAAAAAATATATATATATGCAGTAAAATCACAGAATAACACGTGATCTTATTAATAAGCAAACAACCACAGGGAAAAGGAAAAAGAAACACGAAATTCGAGCGCTTTCGTGATATATTCACCTCTTCATGGACAAGAAAGAAATAGGAGTTACAGGACCAATATACAGGGTGGGCGGAAAGTAGCTCCCTATTTTGGATTGGTAAAAAAATATGTATATTATCCATTTATTTCAGAAGAAATAATATGAAAATGTAGGCATACATGGTAGGTTTTCTTAAAATTCAATGTGGGCTCCAAATCTTTCCACCAGCTTCTGGAGCCGCCCAGGAATGGCGTCCACTGACTTTAGCAGGAACTCCGGCGGGATGGAGGACATGACTTCCCGAATTCGGTCCTCCAGTTCTTCCAATGTCCTCGGTTTGGTGCGGTAGACTTCTTCCTTTACCCACCCCGAAAGAAAGAAGTCGCACGGTGTCAAGTCGGGGCTCCTGGCTGGCCATTGATGTGGACCACGACGACCCATCCAACGCCCAGGGAAGTGGGCATCCAGCCACTCACGGACAACAAGAGCGAAGTGCGGAGGGGCGCCATCTTGCATAAATATCAGATCGTCGATGTTCTCCCATGTGCTGACAACCGGCCAGACCTCGTTTCGCAACATAGCAAGGTACCGCTCAGCATTCATGGTGTTGCGCAGAAGGAACGGGCCCACAACCTGATCTGAGGTCATACCACACCACACCGTTACACTGAACCGATTCTGCCGTTTTTCAGCGGTAACCGTGCGACTTCTTTCTTTGGGGGTGGGTAAAGGAAGAAGTCTACCGCACCAAACCGAGGACATTGGAAGAACTGGAGGACCGAATTCGGGAAGTCATGTCCTCCATCCCGCCGGAGTTCCTGCTAAAGTCAGTGGACGCCATTCCTGGGCGGCTCCAGAAGCTGGTGGAAAGAGTTGGAGCCCACATTCAATTTTAGAGAAAACCTACCATGTATGCCTACCTTTTCATATTATTTCTTCTGAAATAAATGGATAATATACGTATTTTTTTACCAATCCAAAATAGGGAGCTACTTTCCGCCCACCCTGTACATATATATATATATATATTTCTTCTTCTATTTCTTTCTTATCCCTGAAGATGTGAATATATCACGAAAGCGCTCGGATTTCGTGTTTCTTTTTCCTTTTCCCTGTGGTTGTTTGCTTATATATATATATATATATATCGTGTGTGTTGTGAAGTAATGTATTCGTATGTATATGTGTGTATGGGAACCGAAGACAATAATTTGGAGGTCCTCTGAAGCACATAAATTTTTCAGGTGACGTTGCTGTCGGTGCAAAAGACGGGTTATGCATAAATAACTGTGGCACTCGTGTACATTTAAAAAAAAAAATTTAGGCATATTTTTCAGAGCCATACTAGGGTGCGTAAAAAAAATACATTTGCATTTCCATATAACTGGAGGCATGTAAATGAAAGTATAAGAAGATTTGAAAAGTTAGTGATAAATATAAATGAGCAAACTTGAAATTATTTAGCCCCGAATTATAGCATAAAAATTACTGCTAATGTGACAGTAGTGCTTATATTATCTATTAAAGGTAAATAGATTAGTGATTAGAAATTAAGTGATAACGAATTACTTAACACCATGTTCTAATAATTGCTCTGATTATTGTGGTATTTTTGGCTAATACATAAATAACTGAAAGGCAATACAGAAATACTTTTAAAGGACAAAACCTTCGCAAATAAATGATGTCCGTACAAGAATCATTTAATATTAATTCTATTGAAAGGACAGTAAATACTAATATCAGTGGAAGAAAGTGGATTACTTATGACTGTTAATTTGACTGTTGACGAAAAAAGTAATGTAAATTTAAATAGATATACGTATAACAAAGCACGTGACTGTATAAACAAAAAGTTTTCAATTATACAGTGTATCTGTTTCAGTTTGTTTAGAGTAAATCTAATGGTATGTGAATGTATCTGTCACTAGAACAGGTACTTTTGTATGTCCTCAAGGAGGAAATACGAACTTGCAACGCATCTTGATCGTGATGAGTCATGCATCCAGACCTTATGGTGACAGAACATGTACGAGTATAACGAAAGTTAGTGCCAAAGCGTATATACAAAAAACAGAACATAGAATAGAATTTTTTAAAACTTTACAAAATTCTGTAATAGTTTTCTCTGTAAATGAAGTCTAGGTTGAACCATAGGCCAGGTTAGGTTAAGTTAGGTTGTTTTATTTGGTCGTCTTCGTCACTGCAGCAGGTCCAAACATTTTGGGTGAAAAACGTTCCATTTGAGAAACTTTCTCGACGTCCCGAGAATTTCTCCGTCAGTCAAGAGATTTGTTTTTCAGAAGGCTCGAACGTCATTGGGAATAGGAATGTTGCTTTGAATGTGAAAAACAAAGTATCGCGTCTTCCAATAGTCGCACGGAAGTCATGTCAGTGCACTGACTCACTATAATATACGAGGGTTGGTACGAAAGTAATGCCTCTTATCGTATTTACAAACTGAAAAATAAGAGGCGTCACTTTCGTACCGACCTTCGTACTTGGCAATGGTGGTACTTGTACCCTGAATGAGTGTACGGCCGGAGCGATGCTTTATGAAATAAGGAAACCTTATTTTTTCTCTAAAACTTAATCTGAACGAATCAACCTGTATTATAAATTATATATATATATAGTGGCCTACTAATCACCAATTTGATGTGGCCAAGAAAGTAGGCTTACTATAATTAATGAATTAAATTGAAATTAATAATTAGGGGTCACCAGCTTGGGCCTACAGCCCAAACAAACAATATCTAATAAGGAGAGAGAAATTACTTTGTTGTTTTTTGTTTAATTAGGAAAATAAATCAATTATTTGTTCACAGTGATTAACAATTCTATAACGGTATTTATACTATGTTAAAGATGACTGATTAATAGCAACAAGAAATGGTTATACAGTCTAAATGTTAAGTAAATACACTAATTCAGGTAGGCTAATGAAATATGCAGAGGTGAACACAGAATAAGTAATTAAGCCAATAATAACTGAAATAATGAAAGTACGGTATGATACAGTAAATTGATTAGGTCAGTAAAAATGAAATGCATAAAAGAGCACGTAAACATTCGGATCCAAAATAAGTAAGTTATATGAATGAACACAATAACAAGGTGATACAAAACTTCGATATTTGTACAACACTTGAATAGGCCTACTGCGGTCTTAACGGGAGAGATAGTTTGAACGGTACTGAAGACACTTTTTAGGGCCTACGCGATTAAGCTCAGTTTGTGGACTTTTCAGCTTTGAATCCTGGATAGTCTAGCACGACGTAACAAAACACTGTAGCCCGAATGAGGGCCGACAAGAGGCTTACCGACCTGCGATTTCGACGTGGATAACTCTGGAGACTGAAGAAACCTACGTGAAGGTTTACCGTCCTGCGTTTCGACGTGGGTAACTCTGAAGACTGACGAGGGCGTACGTGAAGTTTGGCCGTATTGCGTTTCGCCGTAGATAACTCTGAAGACGTGTTGGCCTACCGGCAGGAGGATGTGCTCAGGGCCTGTTGAGATACTTGTTGAACGGACGCCGATCGAATTGTGGTGAAGGATGAGTGAAGTCAGGGCCAGAAGGATGACGCCGGTAGAGTGATGTTTACTTCCGGCGGGATGGAATTGTAGGTCGCCTCAAGTGTTGATTCGCTTCGTGTATTGTTGAAGTGTTGATTGAGGGACTGAGGCCGGCTGAGGGCGAACGGCGCTACGTGAAAGAGGAGATTCACGAGGAGGAGTAACGAGCAAAGTGAGGGCGGGTTTAGCGAACTATGGCTTATATAGGTTCGGAAGACGCTAACTTTTCGCGGGCCTTTTGGGAGAAGACAAACATCCTTTTGTTTCTCTCTCCTTGAAAATCACTTGTGTTTTTCGGTTTTTGATGATTCCCGGATGTTTTCGGACGTGAGGAAAGGAATTTCTGGCCGGTCTCTCTCTCTCTCTCTATATATATATATGTATATATATATATATATATATATATATATATATATATATATATATATATATATATATATAGGGTGAGTAAAAAATCCTATCTCAAAAATAACGACACAATAAATGCTTTTGATGCAGGACTTTTGACTTCCCTGGTGTGTATATATATATATATATATATATATATATAATATATATATATATATGAAGTGGATTTTAGATCAGATGCAATAAATATTGGACAGAACGTCAGTTTCGAGGAAACGGAAATGGCTCTGGAGTGGAACCGGAAGGAAGTAATTCGCATTTCCATTTCTGAAACTTGAATTTCTTCCGTTTCCGTTTTGGTGAAAATTTTGGAGTCTTTTCACGGACATATTTTGAGGCTGACTTACGATTTCTTTTTATTATTTGTTTCTTTTGTTTGAGTTAATTTGAGCGAACGGTCTTCGTTCCATTTTTATTTCCATTTCTCTCTTCCATCTATTGTTCTTTCAGGCTTGATTTCCATTAAAGTTGAATTCACTCCATAACCTTCCTTTATTATCGAGAAATCTCCCCTTTAAACGCTCATAAACGGTGTGGTACGGTCGTCTTCGTACGTTCTCTGTTCAGTCAGTCGCTTTGAGCGCTCCCCTCGATGCGAGTTCGAATCATTTTTCACCTGGTAGGCTTTCATGGACTTTCCAGTTCCAGTCGCTGTCTTCCCTCTCTTAATTGGGCGTGAAACTGACGCGAAATACAAAGAAAACCCAAATAAAGACCCGGGAAAAAACGAAGAAAACGCCGAGGAACCACAAAGCGCGAATCATTTCTTGGTTTGGTTCCAATTAGAGGTTGCTGACGAAATGTGTAGCGTCGATCGAAGACGCTTTTTCTCGATCAATTTCAGTTGAAAAGACGGTATTATCCGATCAATAAAAGCAGTTTAGATTTTTAAGAGACGAATTCACGACGAGAAGGACTATCCATTTTCTAATGAATGATGAATGACTCTTCATTCACTATAATGTCGATGTAAAAAACCAATATTTCTCTCCAAAATTTACTACTCAACGTACGTAAATGAATAAAAGTAGTATATTTTTTACATAAATTTTATCGATAATCAGCTTCATACTCTTAAGTTTAATAATTTTTATCTAAATTTAATATTAATTAAAATAAAGTTTGTAAAAATGATTATTTTTAGAATAAAATAAAAGCAAAATGAAGAAAAAGAAAATCAAAGAAGTTGGAGCTTCTCTTCAGCGCATCTGCACTTCTAATGAGTTTTCTTTTTTCATCATCTTTGAGAAAAAACTCGCTCTTTTAAATCTTTATCAGAGTTAATAGTTTTTAAATATTAATTTCAATTTAAAGAGAATAAAAACTCGCTTTATCGTTATCGAATTATAATTAAATTATGTCTGAACTCGCGTTCTTATTTAAAAACAACAACAACATAAACTGAGACCAGATCCCATTCGTACTCGACAAAAGCCTTTGAAATAAGTTGGAATTCGTGTCGAATCCTAGGAATAAGTTGAAATAAGTTGTCACAGGCAGCAGCGATCATTCCAAAGGCTATTTCAACTCAACCACGAAATTAGAGGGTCACAAGTACGCTTTTATTTGGCTTCGTTTCTTTCTTTATTTGCTGCGATTTTTTCTCGTTTTCTTGTTTCCTTTCGTTATATATATATATATATATATATATATATAACGCCAGCATGGGTTCAGAGAAAAGTTTTATGTACTCCTGGGAAGACATATTAGATTGAAAGAGCAGATGGTGGAATAAACAGACGGAGTAAACAAGGGACTTCCGTCCAACGGAGATTATAAAAGTAATTCAACATACGGAATTTTATAATATATACATATATATACACACACACACAGTATGTGTGTGTGTGTAATTTATATTGGATATAAAACTTTAGTTTTAATGTTGCCTTTCTACGAGTTAGTGAGAAATAAATATTGGAGAGTTGTCTGTAAACCATATTTAAATTTATTCAATAACCAAACACCGACGCAGAATTTCAAACCCAACAAATAAATCTGCGAGAGGGGAGCTACGCTTTATCAAAAGCTATTTTTGGATCAAGAGAAGAATTTTGGATGGAGATGACTGTGACAAATGGTTTATCGAAAAATAGCTCTTGGCGAAAAAGCGTTTATAAAAAGATGTAAAATTACGCAGGAAAGGCAATACCAAATAACTTTTCAATATTGTTTCACTCATTTTTTTTGTTTAAGATTCGAAATGTACTTTTTTACTTCATTTGATACGAAGACATCCTGAATATTAAATACGTTTAATGAATTACTTTTAACTAAACAATGATCTTCGAGTGTCGTTTCATCTTGAACATAAATCAAACAAAACAAAAGGAATGAACGTAATTAATTTTTATTTTCCATTGCGGAGACATCTAAAAGTTAATAACCTTTGAGATTCCCTTTTCTCCCACATATCTCCTTTATTGAGAATGGAATTTAATTTAGCTTCCATCTGCCCTTAAGAGCCATTTCAAGTCCCTCAATTTCGAGGAGATTATTCGCTCGCCAGACTCACACACTTTATGTATGTTTCCTTTTTATTCTTTATTTTTAGGGATTCGTGGTATTGTACACACACACACACACACACACACACACCTCGGTGGTGTAGTGGTTAGCGTCGCTGACTACGAATTCATCGGCCCCGGGTTCGAGACCCGACGGCAGCCGGCGCGCAGCAAAACCCGGCTGCTCATCCTTCCACACAATAAAGAAAGTGGTTGGTAGATAAATGGGTATCCTAGGTGGCGTAGTGGTTAAGACGATGGGCTGTTGATGGGGCGTGGTTCGGATTCCACGTTAAACTGTAGGTCTAAGGTGGAGTGAAAAACTTGACCTTCGTCAGAATGAACAATTCGGGCTGAAGCTAACCAAAGGTTAATATACCAAAGGTATATATATATATATATATATATTATATATATATATATATATATACACGTCTATACACACACATATCAATGTTCAAGGCACATCGGCAGCTCCCAACATCTTTGCTAAATGCATAGAGGGTCCTCACAGCTGGCTGCCACAATGCTCTAATATATATATATATATATATATTAGAATACGCTCATAACACGGAGTTACGTTTGAGAGAGCCCGGCGATATCGCGGTCGGCGCTATCTATTGTTAAAGATTTAATGGGAAAACAGCTTCGGTTTCAAAAAATCCCAAAATATACGACTTTTACCTAAAATATTAAGACTAATAGTATAGTGTAATATAATGAGTGTAAATAAAATTTAATAATAATAATTAAAGTCATAATGGGTCTCCATCATCAATAGATACGTAAATACAAATAAAATAATAAAATATAAATTATAACGGCATCACGTCACACTAACGTCACTCACTCACAGTTTCAAGCTTTTGGCTCGCTTCTGTCTACTGTTGCTACGTCGCTTGAATTCTGCGCGTTTAGCTTAAAAAAATACCGCCTTATTCGGTTCTTGTTTTTCCCACGTAATAGAGCCAGATGTCACAGTGACCGTGCCTACTAGTGATATATATATATATATAAAACGGGAACCGGGGTCGCACCCCAGCCTGGACTCGGACCGGTTGCTGGAAGCCCTGCGCCTCAACCAAGCGTGGTGGAGAGGTTGGGCTGAGGAAGTCTTATATTATTTATTATAATTTATTTAAATTCATTATTTCTTTATTTTCTTTCCTCATTCCTCCATCATAAATTATTGTAATTTGAAGTTCTCTAGGAAAAGTTATTAATATCGTTTAACAAATTTATTTGTTTATTCATAAGATAAACTAAGTCACAAATTTTTATCATAATACGCAATTTTATCATTAAACTATAACGTGAAATGCGTTAGTACGATTTTAAAACAAATTAGAAACTAAATTGTGGCTATCTTATTAATTTTTCCTCTTTTAGACAATTATTGTACAACAATATAAATTTGCAGGATGCATTGAGTAATTCTGGTATTTGCACAAGTTCTCTCTCTCCATTCCCCAATTCGTACAACAAATAAAGAAAAAAGATTTCAGTTCAAAAAGTAGACTATCCCAGTGTTAAAAATGTACAAACATATAAACATGTTCATAAGCATTACGTGAATGTTTTCCAACAGAATAATTTTTTTTAAAAAAATATAAATAAATGCGTGAAAAGAAAAAACATTATATATATTTATATATATATATATATATATATATATATATATATATACAGGGTGTCCCATAAGTCCTGCATCATAGGAAAAATAATTAAAAAAGGCAAAACAAAAGCTTTTATTTACAGAACGTGCTCAATATGTCCACCATTGTTTTCAATACACAAATTCAGACGTGATACCCAGTCAGCAAGCACACGGTGAATGATGTCAGGAGTAATGGTGTTACATGCCCCAATAATGCGCTGCCGCAAATGTTCAACACTACTAATTTTCTCTGCGTATACCAGCGCTTTCAAGTGGCCCCAGAGATAAAAAATCTAGTGGCGTGAGATCCGGGCTTCTAGCTGGCCATTCTGCGATGAGTGTATGGAGATCGAGTGTGATGAGTACCCCAAATGTGGTAAACGGACAAACGTCTTTAAAACGAATGTCCACGATAGTCCTGTGAAACTATTTGTGTCCTATATTGTCAAGTTAGCCGACAAGTTAAAAAAAATGACTATATTCTTGCCCATAACGGGGCAAAGTTTGACACACAGTTCATTTATAAGGAGCTGCTTGAGCACGAGTCCTCTGAGATATTTACAGATGATCCATTGAAAAGAGGCAACAAATTAATACAGATGCAAATAAGAGGTAATGTACAATTTAAAGATACTTTATTATTCATACCCTGTAAATTAGCAAAGCTACCCAAGGTGATGGGGGTAGCAGCTGAAGTTTCAAAAGGATACTTCCCTTACACATTCCTCACTAGCGAGACTTTAAATACGTAGGCCTACCTCCACCCAAACATTACTTTAACTATGATTGTATGAGTACAGATGAACGTGAAGACTTTGATCGATACTACACAGTTTTAATGAACGTAATCCTTATAATATAGCTGATGAATGTGAGCGTTATTGCGTGAATGATGTACGCGTGCTTAGAGTATGTTTCCAGGCCTTTAGAAGGATGTACATAGGCCGTTTCAAATGCGATCCGCTGCAAGTCGCAACCACCATCGCGTCATTATGTTTTACGGTGTTCAAGAATAACTTCATGCCTAAAGCCACCTTAGCCATTATTCACAGAAACAACCCCGCAGTTATGGCCACAAGGCTATTTACTGGCTCATACACCTACAGCAACAGACAGGTGTATACATAAAGCACGCCCGCAACACGGGTGAAGTACCCATTAAGATTAATGGTCGTGTTTTTTGGGTTGATGGGCTAAGTGAAAACCGTGTCACTGGTGAGACTGTGTACTCCTTTAACGGTTGCTGGTGGCATGGATGCCCCGTCCTGAGTGTGGAATCGCCGGAGATATCCACGGTAGATCTCCTGCCGACTGTCTTGCGTGGACCGCACCCGCGATCAACTTATAGGCTCCCAGTTCACTCACAAAGTCTTGTGGGAGCATGAATATGATGCACGGATGGAGACAGACGGGGACCGTGAAATAAACACGATCAAGCGTTCAATGGTACTGGAACCTCTCAAATGCGGTGATAGCTTGTTCGGTGGGCGTACAAATCCCTTCAAGCTATACTTTCCACCTACGGAGGGTGTGAAGCTCCACTACTACGATTTCTGTTCTTTATACCCCTACGTGATGAAGAACAACCCGTACCCCGTGGGTGCGCCTGAGAAACTGGTGGGACCTAGCCTACCCTCCATCGCGAGTTTTCAAGAAATTTGAATGATCGCTACTTTGGACTCTCTTCGTAGACGTGCTCCCCTCGCGATTTATGGATGCCGATCTTACCCGTCGTTATCGACCACAAGCTCATGTTTCCCCTGTGCGTGAAGTGCGCGGAAGAGAATAACGGTGATTGTACCATATACCCCACAGCGTAAGATCAGAGGCGTATATACAAGTCCTGAGCTGGCCCTAGCCGTACGCCATGGGTATAGAATACTGAAGATACATGAGGTGTGGAGGTTTCAGAAGCTACCCAACCTTTTCACACCGTATATAAACGCATTTTTGAAGGATAAGGTCGAGGCATCAGGGTATCCAGGAGTTGATACCGAAGATGAAAAGTCTGCCTATATTCAACGTTACCGCGACCACGAAGGTATACAACTTGATCGTGCCCAAATTGCAAAGAATCCTGGCAAGCGCTTTAGTGCAAAATTGTGCCTAAACAGCCTTTGGGGAAAGTTTGCGCAGAATACCGGTAAAGGGAATGTTCATTTGGCGCAAAGTTATAGTGAAGTCTGGGATTACGCCAACGCACCCGATAAAGAAGTCATGGAGATTGTGAATGTAGGTAATACTTACATAATAAAGTACAAAACACTGAATTGGCCACAGATACCTCACGGGTTACAAACATTCCTGTAGCCAGCTTCACAACAGCCTACGCCCGCATCAAACTTTGGGGTCTATTGCATTCTCTTGGGCGGAGAGTATTGTATGCCGATACAGATAGCGTGATATTCACAGCGAGGAGTGGTGAATACATGCCGCTATTGGGGAGTTCCTCGGCGAGCTCACTGATGAGATCAAGGATGAGTATGGAGACATCGCATACGCCGACTCTTTTGTCTCAACAGGACCTAAAACTTATGGGGTACGGGTGAGGGTGGGTGAGGATATGAAATATATCGTGAAGGCAAAGGGCATCACGCTTAACCAAGCGAATCGGCGGGTCGTCAACTTTGATTCGCTGAAGGAGTTAGTGTGCTTGGAAGATGATGAGGGTGATCGACCGCCCCAACTGACTGTAGGCACCCACAATTTTCGGGCGCAGAAGCTGGGGGGCGTGAAGGAACTTAGGGGTACAAAGGTGTGCCGTAACACCTATAGGAAACGTTACCAAGTGCCTGGCCTATGACACCGTGCCCTTTGGATACCACAATCTTTGATATGTCTATTGCTAACTTATTTATTACACGTATTTGTAAATATATGTACATCCTGATTATTTCGTTTATTAAATAAATCGTGTTTCAACTTGCGTTTCACTTTGCGTGTGTGCGTATGTACAGTAAAAGTTAAGCCCCGCCCACTGTAAGACCGGCGACGTGAATCACGCCGCAACCTGAGCAGACCTCTACCCTTCCGTACTCAGTTGACCTCTGTATACCCTTGAGCTCAGACGTGTATTCTCTCGCATAGAAGGAAATGGCCACCTTTAATATCGCGTGTTCAACATTTATGAAGTGGTATTCAGCAAAGTGCGTAGATGTAGTGGATACTGAAAAACTCCCTATCCCCGCCTCCTTTGACTCTTTTAAGGCTGCATTGAATCGTGCGAAGGGTCAGGCTATTCAAATACTCTACGGATATTCTGGCGAGGGGATTGTAGGATTTCGCAGTACAGACGATGTACTGAAGTATGTTATAGAACTAAGCTTTATAAAGGCTCACGTGCACCGCGTGGTAGAAGAAGCGGCACGCTCAGAAGCTAAACAACAGTTATGGGTAGTGAGTCTTGTGGATGAGTGGTGTGATAAACGGTATTATATCATGCTACACCATGTCGATTACTCATACCCTACGACTGAAAATGTGAATCTCGTCATCATGGACAATCTTAAGTATTTTTACCACTACATTAATATATATCATGATGAGGTTTGTAGTGAGGTTGTGGCTAAAGGGCTATGTGAGTTTTTAACAGATTTTAGAGATGAGTATCGCCTGTTAAAAAAAGGATAAATATGAACATATGTTTCTCTCTAATAGCGCCCCGCAATGTGAAGATGTTTAGGAGAGATAAAACGTTATAAAATGTGTTTAGTTCATGAAGATCCCCTTTGCAAAAATGTCTGGTGCGTATTCAGGGAGTGGTAGTGATAAAACATAAAACCGAAATTAATTCTTGTACCGGAAAATTTCTCAAGACACCTGCCCAATATAATGGGATACAACAATTCATGTTGGGTCAGCGCCGCACACGTTTCATTAGATTATGGTGCGACTCACTCCTCACGGATCATACGAGTTCGAACAAACCCATTCACGTTTCATCAGGGTGAATCACCCGCCCGTCGACCCGATCCTGCCTACCTGCCTGCCTCCTGTGGCTCATAGCCTTCTCAGAGCTTGCGCCGAGTGGTTGTGCCATAGTCATCTCGACCGTGTGAACTGCGAATACGATGGAACTCCCTTTGAGAAGCATTCTCAACGCCTCGTACGACGTCTCCGTGACGAAGTCGTTGCGTGTGTTCAGGCGGGAAACCGGCACCATTAACTGTGTGCTTGAAACGATCTGCAGGCATGCAAGCAAACGTAACGTTATTTATTTAAATCTTGAGGAGATGCATAAAATCTTCGTGGTGTTGAGAGGTGGGCTGAGGACCGTTATAAAATACCAGCTGACGTAGTATAATAAGAGAGGTGATTAGTGACCTCCTCATATACCATTGTTTGTACATTGAGTGTAAATAACAATCAACCATGTATTGATATACGACTGATGTGGAAGAACACAGCTGATAATGACGTTCTTGTTCCTACACGAAACCGATTCATCCTCGACAGAATGTTTGAGATCGTCGGATTCCATAAGCTGAAGCCTATATTAGATGCACGTGTTACAGACATGGTTTATTTTGACACAGTGCTTGAATACGCTTACATCGCTCTGCTCGACGGATTTGTTGAATGTAGGAATGAACGCTGGATGCGTATTTAAAAGGTTTAGATTCTTCGAAATATCCTGAGCTTTGGTACAAAGCACTTGAGAGGTACAGAGCTGAGCTCGCATACACTGTTCACCCTACAGAACTGTACCTCTATATAGTGGATAGGTGTCGCTACGACTTGGAAGAATATTTCAATTGCCGCTATGTCGAGTGAAGAAGAGTTCACGATTGAAAAGTTCGGGACGTTAAGAAAAAACCCCGATTGGAAAAGCATGATTATAAACTTGTGTTCAATGTAACGCCCCACGGTGACGTTTTTGTGCGTGCTTTTTAATGTGCTCTAGCTGCGCTTAAAGACAACTTGCCTGCCGAGTGTAAAGTGGGTACAAAAATAGTGTTGAATGACATGAAAGCCATTTATATCGAATATAAACCGGTATCAGTTAAACGGTGAAGTGATGCTTGGACGGTTTTACCACATCGTGCAGAGTAATGCCGATGTGGATATAGCATCAATCACCGTTGAATTTAGCGTTTTGCACGGTAGAACGTAAAGACAATATATATTTTTCCTGTAATATTTTGCTAATACTACGCTTTGTATGATTATATATAATTAATATAAATATATATTTTCCTGTGCTAATATTTTGTTAATACTATGTTTTGTATGATTATATATAATTAATATAACTATATTTTTCCTGTACTAATATTTGATATAACTTTTGATAATATAACTATATATTTTTCTAATATTTTGTTAATACTATGTTTTGCACGATTATATATAATTAATATAAATATATATTTTTCTAATATTTGGTTAATGCTATGCTTTGTATGACTATATATTTTACGTTCTATTATTTGATCATACATATGCCCCATTGTATATCCATTAATTAATAAACAGAACGTTGTAATGGTGTTTTATTTATTCCTTGAACACGTTTATATCATTTGTTTCTAAAAAAGAATAATTAATTAATTGCTATTTTAGCGATTAGATAAGTAACGTGGCTGACAGCTCAACCACCTGTAATATATGCTTTAAATAAAATACATGGCGTTATCTGGCAACTCAGCAGCCGACTGGCTGGTTATTAATTAAATATATGGCGTTATCTGGCAACTCAACAGGCAATTGGCTGAATAATAATAATTAAACACATGGCGTTATCTGACAACTCAGCAGCCATCTGGCTCTGGCGTCTGCTGGCTGATTAATATATGAAATAAATTAATAAATAACGAATCTGGCAACTCAACAGTCAAATGGCTGAATAATAATTAAATACATGGCGTTATCTGGCAACTCAACAGCCAACTGGCTGTTTGGGACCCTATAAGAGGGCGGTGGGTGGCTGAAGAACTCATATGAGCTCGGCAATCAGCCGAGCAAAGACCTCTGGGTCCTCTCCTATCTCTCTACTTCTATCTCTTTCTGCTCCTTTGGGGGGTGAGGTGTCCCCTTCTCTCCGAAAGAGGACCCTTAGGTTAGGTATGCCCCTTTGTGGGGTTCAGCTTGGGGGAGAACTCCGCCTCCAAGTTGCATACCCATGCAATCCCATTTTGGGGCTGGCAACAAAACTTGGCACTCCCCTTTGTGGACTTCAGCTTGGGGGATAACTCCAGGTTGAATACCCCTTGCAGTCCCATTTTGGGGTTGGCAACAAAGGGGGGCGGGGGTTGGCACTCTTGCAACAAAGGGGGGTGATGGCACTCTTGCAACATTACGTAACATTTCTGCACTCTGGCACTTTCCGGCTATACTACTGACATACAACGGAAGATTCCAAAAACATGCTATTAGAAAATGTGTATCAGACTTTATACTGCAAAAACACACTGCCTCGATCTTCCTCGACTTGTCAAAAAGCATTTGGTACATTTTCGCATGAAATCTTATTGAATAAATTTCACATATATGGAATAAGGGGAAATATCCTCGATTGGTTTCAATCATATCTGTCAAATCGTCATCAGTACATCAAATTAAAAGCTAATAATTTATCCGACAAGGCGATGATAACTAGTGGAGTCCCACAAGGATCTATTCTTAGACTATTACTATTTCTAATTCACATCAACGATTTTCTTTTCTCAACCACATTAAATTGCGTACAATAGACAAATGAAACCACACTTCTTCCTATCATAACGCAGACTTTCTGATTAATGAAACGAACAGGCAAATAGAAAATGTGTATAAATGGTATGTGTCACTGTGTGCTAATAAACTTTTATTGAACCTGACAAAAATTCATCTGATATGATTATTACCACAAAACATATTAACGCAAACTGTCAAATAAAAATTGGGAATACTACTCTTGCAAGGGTGAATGAGGTTAAAGTACTTGGTATTAATTTAAGCGAAAAACTAAATTTCAAAAGTCATGTACAACATATCAAATCCAGACTATCAAGATTTTTCTTCATATTATTTAAACTAAAAACGACCCTTCTTCAAAACGCACTCCGTACCCTATATTATTCCTTCATCCATCCATATTTAATATATTGCATCAGAACATGGGGTAGCTCAAATAAATATATAAAACATCTTTAGGAAGTCATTCATAAAAAGTGTCTGCGAACTCTCTTGAATAATGACAACAGACAAAGTCACACTTCCTCAATGTTTGAAAGGCTAAATATTTTAAAACTAAGTGACTTGTACAAATTCAGTGTTGCTGTCAATATGTTTAAAGTTACCAATAACAATCAACATACATCATCCATTCAAAGAGCAATCATCCCCGCATCAAATACACCATCGTATAACTTCACTACTGCCATTTTAACCATAGTAATGAAGTTCCCATTTTGTAACCAACTATTTAAAATATACTAATTTCATTAGGCACCTTTAATTTCGTAATCTATTCTTTTTTATATATTTTTTTATTAAGCATCATTTATTTTCCACTAAATATACTCATTACTCATACAATAAATCATTTAATTTAAAATTATGTAACATTTTGTAAACGTTATGTTGTTTATTATTATTATTATTATTGCTATTGTTGTTGTTATTTTTTGTTATTACTATTACTATCACATGCCACTTTCACAATTTTTATGTAATTAATAAACTAAATGTCACTAAATTTGCCCCAAAAGCCTTCATGTTTCCAACGACATCAGATGAGAGTACTGTGAATATATTAATGTCATAAAAATATCTAAAAATTGCAAAACTGTCACTTGCATTCTTTTCTGAATAAAGTCTTTGAATTTGAATTTTATTCTATATATTTAGAGTATATACAGTATGTTGTTATGATTTTTCACAATGCTGTGGGTATTATTTGAGAAAGAAAAAAATCTTATTCCAAAACCATCATATTCATTTCATAAGAGGAATATTTAAATAGATGTACCACAAAAAGCATGAAATACGAGTATATTATACACTGTTAAATTTGGTTATTTAAAATACAGTATTTGTCTAATTGTACGCTTGACACCTAAATTACATCTATTATATGTCTATTATTTTATGTATCTATGTATATATAAATAAACTGTATATCTACATATTTATATACATAAAATAATGGATGTACTCTAAAAGACAAAATTTAGCGCGTACGCGCGTCTTAATTGCTCACAATTTACGCATCTATGCAAACACACGAGTGTAAACCAAAACAAAGAGTTACATCACGTTAACCAATTTTACTGAGGTAAGAGTAAAGTTGAACTGTAACTTAGGTTAGGTTAAATAACAGAAGCTGTAGTTCTGGAACGGGAATAAATCAAGTTAATATCGACCGGAATTAAATCAAATTTAGCTTATTCCAGTTTTACTGACCAGAATTAAATAGAACTGGAATAATGAAGAACAGAATATTATAGAATTAGGTTTGACTTAATTCAAATAATTCTCTCTAGTTATTTTCTCTCCCTTTCTCACTCTCCATTTTTCAGATTACTTCCAAAGTACTGTACATTTTTTAAGAGTATATATATATATATATATATATATTATATATATATATTATATATATATATAAAATGTTCGTAAGTGTTGGGATTGGTTTAATGGTTTTAACATGAAATATTTTCATTGTTCCGTTATTGATTTTCTGAGTACTAAAATACGTGATGAATTTACTTGCAGTTGAAGAACTTCAATGAGGTTTTTTTCTTGTGTTTGTTTTGGAGATTTTTGCTCCGTCCGAAAATGCAGAGAAAATTAATTGTGGAATTACGCCCCTGGGAGTCGAGTCTAAAATCAAGGAAACAGTTTTGTTTTTATCATTTGAGTGCGTCTATAATATATATAATATATACACACGATGGTAATTCAATAAGTATCCCCATTTTTTTATTTTCACAATTTTATTTTCACATCTGATAGATTGTAAACACATCGCTTCTCAACATAGTCTCCCTGTTTCTCAATACACTTAGTCCAACGATCTACAAGCTTCCTAATGCCATCACAAAAGAATGTGTTTTGGCTGTGTGCGTAGCCAGTCATGCACCGTCTTCTTCACGTCATCATCGCCTTGGAGTCGCTGACCTCTCAAAGCATCTTTTAGTGGTCCAAACAGGTAAAAATCCGAAGGTGCCAGGTCTGGACTGTAGGCTGGATGGTCGAAAACTTCAAATTTAAGTTCCTGAAGTGCATTTTCTAGTCTGTGTAGCGCACAGTGCCACAAATGGGTTAAAAAACGGCCAAAATTATTTTTTTCAATTGTATTTAGTTTTATGTAGTTGAAATGTTTAATTATGATTTATTTTAATAAAAAATTATGTTTAGTACCTTTTGTATATATGTAATGGTGACATATTGAGTGATTTTTCTATAAATAATAATAATATTCCAAATCAATAGGTTATGACCTACTGTAGTTTCTTAAGTTTCTCAAATTACTAAAAATATACTAAACAGATAATTGTTAATTAGGCCTATGTTTTGCAGATTTTGTCAAATGACATACTAAAATAAGTATGGTTTCATTTTAATCACTAAACATCTATTGTTTAAAACATTATTTGATAACCTGCCACTATATCAGAAGGGGTAAATAAAAAACATCGTAATACCTCTTAAAGTTTATGAAATTAATTCCCACAAAATAAGTGTGACAACTGATATGAAAAAAAGTGTAACTAGTGTAAACAAAATTACAAAAACTTCATATTTAGAACATATCTTCCTCATCAGAACTAATATTTAAATTCTCTAATATTTCACACTTTTAAAAGTGAACGTGCCTCTTCTGACATCTCTCTCAATTTGGGGTTTCTATTCTTTTTTCGAACTGTACTAATGACTGGATCGCTTGATACTAAAAGATAATGAATTTGATCTTGCATAGTATTCAGTCGAGATGTTTTTCTGGAATGATGGAGACGAACATTTCTTATTACTTTATGTAGACATTCTTGGCATTCTTCTGAATAAGAACCAATTGGATATAGATGATTTTTCATCACCAAACCTCCATGTAGAAGTACTTTGTGTACTGAAGCAGGAATTTTATACCATGGATATAAATTTACAATAGTCGTAGCAGCTTTTCGACAATAAGATTCAAATTTTGCAATGTCAACTTGGTTTTGACAACTGAGAACCTGCAAGATACTTAGTTAGTTAATACATGAAAAACATGTTCTAACACGCAAAGTCGCAAAAAAGTTGTTTCTTTGATTTACTTAAAGGTTGCATTAATGTTTAACACAAAAATTACATTCCCCAAAATCCCCCATTTTTTGTTTTGCTAATTTTACACATTTTCTAGATAACAATTTAATCTGTAATCTATGATATTGCCATAGTTTTTTAATTAATGCTATCTTTTTAGTTTTCAATAAAAAAATATGCATGAAAATGTTCTAAACTGTTTATTCTTTCAATAGAACTAAGCAGAACATGAAACTACAGACAATTTTTTGTGATATAGTAACTTCAAGTAAGTTGTTAGAACAAATATATTTTGTCCCCTCCAAGATATTTTAAGACAATGTATATTATTTCGTAGATTTTTCTTGCCTTAATGTAAGAGAATAAAATTTCAAATACTTAAATCAGTAAGTAGAAGTGTTTTATTTTGACGTGGAAATGGTTTTAATAGAATTTACTTAAATTTGTTATTTTTGGTTTTTGACCGTTTTTTAACCCATTTGTAGCACTGTGCAGCGGTAGGAGGGCGCGCATTGGCGTGTAACAGAATAACACCTTCCGACAATCACCCTCTCCGTTTTGTGCGATTTGCTTGCTTTAACTCATTCCGAAGCATGTCAGAATACGATTATTATTAATAATAAAAAATATTATTATTATTATTAATAATAAAAAATATTATTATTATTATTAATAATAAAAAAATATTATTATTATTAATAATAAAAATATTTTATTATTAATAATAAAAATATTTTTATTATTAATAATACAAATATTTTTTATTATTAATAATACAAATATTTTTTATTATTAATAATTAAAAATATTTTTTATTATTAATAATTAAAAATATTTTTTATTATTAATAATTAAAAATATTTTTTATTATTAATAATTAAAAATTTTTTTTATTATAATTAAAAAAATTTTATTATTAATAATTAAAAATATTTTTTATTATTAATTAAAATTTTTTATTATTAATAATAAAAATATTTTTATTTTAATAATTAAAATTTTTTATTATTAATAATTAAAAATATTTTTATTATTAATAATTAAAAATATTTTTATTATTAATAATTAAAAATATTTTTATTATTAATAATTAAAAATAATTTTATTAATAATTAAAAGTATTTTTTTATTATAATAATTAAAAATATTTTTTATTATTAATAATTAAAAATATTTTTTATTATTAATAATTAAAAATATTTTTATTATTAATAATTAAAAATATTTTTATTATTAAAATAAAAATATTTTTATCATTAAAAATAAAAATATTTTTATCATTAAAAATAAAAATATTTTATCATTAAAAATAAAAATATTTTTATCATTAAAAATAAAAATATTTTTAGCATTAAAAATAAAAATATTTTTATCATTAAAAATAAAAATATTTTTATTATTAATATTAAAAATATTTTTATTATTAATGTTCAAAATATTTTTATTATTAATGTTCAAAATATTTTTATTATTAACAATGAAAATATTTTTATTATTAACAATGAAAATATTTTTATTATTAACAATGAAAATATTTTTATTATTAACAATGAAAATATTTTTTATTATAACAATAAAAATATTTTATTATTAACAATAAAAATATTTTATTATTAACAATAAAAATATTTTTTTTATTAACAATAAAAATATTTTTTTTATTAACAATAAAATTTTTTTATTATTAATAATAATAATATTTTTATTATTAATAATAATATTTTTAATTATTAATAATAATATTTTTATTATTAATAATAATATTTTTAATTATTAATAATATTTTTAATTATTATTAATAATAATATTTTTATTATTATTAATAATATTTTTATTATTAATATTATAATAATATTTTTATTATTATTAATAATAATATTTTTCTTAATAATAATAATATTTTTATTATTATTAATAATATTATTTTTATTATAATATTATTATTATTAATAATATTATTATTATTTTATTATTAATAATTATTACACTTCGTACTTTCAGTTTAGTTGAATTATTACACCATCTATAAATATATCAAATATAACCATGTGCATTGTGCATCTTGAACAATTTAAATTATGGATAAATGTTGAATAATGAGTACAATATGGAAATAATTTATAGTTATACAACATACAGCTGGGATGAGCTATATAATGAGCCCTAAAAACTTTTTGGCAAATATATAGATATTTTTTAAGGTAGTTAATGATACAAAACTTAAAATCAAGGAACACGGTCAAATAAATTAGCAGTTAGCTGGGTGAATGTTGAAAAAAAGTAGATTTCATTTTTTAAAAGACGTAAATGTCATCGGTTCTTTTATACCGGTTCATCATCTTAAAAGAACCGTCCGTTTGGCTACTTTAGAACGGAGAGTAGAAAAGGCTATATAAATACTCTAAACATAAAGCATGTAAACAAGAGTAAGCTTAAGCGTAAAAACTTTTCTTTATATCCTGAAAGTGTAAGTTTTATATTTTCCGTTTGGTTTCAGAGGACCCTTCTTGTCAAAGAACTGCTTCATCCACAATCTACTTTCGACCTATTTTATCAGTTTGATTTAGAAATGCATTATTTTTTGAAGAGTACATTTTGTTCTGTTTTTTTTTTTTTAACTCTTCGTTCACAATTTGATGTCACTGTAAACTACAGACTGTTTGGTAATTCTAGCACTAGAACGTCTAACACATCATTCTCTCGCATTATAGTTGTATTTGAAATGCGCAAGTTGTCTAATATTATCATGTATATGGAAGCAATTCCCATAAAACAGTCTATAAAACATGGAAACTTGATAACAATAAATCTTATGAACTGGATGTAAATTTAATTGCAAGCATTGTTTATTGCTTCATATTATACTCATCGAAAAAGGAATCATATTATGGATAATTAAATTGTTCACCTTGAAGTTAACACTATAGGAAAAAGTAGATAAAAATAGGAACATGTAAAATTGCTCTCCAGTATTAAAACAGGCAAATAGTTTTTTAAACAGTACAGTTCACCCTGCTTGACAGAGAGAAAAGTTTTACAAAAAATATGTATCCTATGCGTTTATGAAATGTTAATTTCCTTAGGAGAATGTAGACGCAAATCGACCAGGGAAGTATTCCTTTGGGGGTGGGGGATGTTTCTCTTTCACTGCCCTTCTTAGCTGATCTTTTTTTGTGTCTCATCTACCTGTGAGGAGTCCAGCATGCTCTCAAACACACGCTTCTCCATCTATTCCTCACTACACATGCACGCATCTTACACACTACACAATTTTTTCAAAATTAAAAAGAGGCTTTGTTATTAAGAGCCTCCGAGACCTTAATTTCAGATTTATCCTCGAGAGAGAGAGAGAGAGAGAGAGAGAGAGAGAGAGAGTTACAAGGAGTTACAAGGAAAAGAAGTACCTCAAAACGCCTTGCGGCCCATACCGAGGAGGTACCAATGGCAATGGGTGCCACGGAAAAATTCATACACCCTCAAATAGTGTGCAAGATTCGGTCTAACCTTTTCTTGAACTGATCCACAGAAGAACTATTCACAACTTCTGAAGGCAGCCTGTTCCACGTGTCACAGACCTTATAGGTAAAGTATGATAATTCCCACACACACTTGTGCTAAACCGTTTCAAATCCAACTTCCAACCATTGTTGCGAGTTCGGTTATCATTTAAACTAAACATGCTTCTAAAACTCGACATCGTTGAACCCGCGTAAGAGCTTGGAAACCTCGATGAGTTGACCGCGCAGCCTCCGAGTTTCCAGCGAAAATAAATTCAGGGTGCGTAAGCGTCGATTGTAGCCCATATGCCTAACGGAAGGGATTAACTTTGTGGCCCTCGCCTGGACTCGCTCCAGCATCTCAATATCTTTCCTGAGGGTGGGTGACCAGAACTGCACAGCATACTCCAGGTGCGGCCGAACCAGAGAATTGTACAGGGAGAGCACAATCTCCTTGTTCCGAAATCGAAATTGCCTCCTGATATAACCCAACAGCTTCTGGGCTTTCTTTTCCACCTCTACGCACTGTTTGGTAAACTTTAGGTCCCTGCTAATTAGCACACCCAAGTCCTTTTCCAAATCAGTCGCCTCGATATTACTCCCCAACATGAAGTAGTCCGACTTGGGATTGGCGTAGCCAATGTGCATGACACTGCATTTACACAAGTTAAACGGCATTTGCCATTTTTCGGACCACTCACTATCCTACGTAGGTCCGTACGCAGTTGCTCGATCGCCTCCGGCGTCCCAACATTGGCCCCAAGCTTGGTGTCATCAGCGAATTTGGCAATCCTACTGACGATGCCAGCGTCGATATCATTTATATAAATGACAAGTCTCCTAAAACTACACACACCATATCCCCTAGCAGGCTACTGAGTTCAGTGTACAGGGTTGTATCCTCCTCGAGGAGGAGATGCGGAGGTCTGTACACCAAGATTAACCTATAGTTTGTCCCTCCCAAGTTCAGATCGACGCCAAGCAGCTTCTGTTCCGATCGGAACTGGCAGTCAACCAGACTCAACGTGTCCCTGACGTATATTAGTATCCCTCCTCCTTCCCCACGGGTGCGGTCCTTGTGAAACACTCTTTACCCTGGAATCTCGAATTCCCCAACGTAGTCCCTACGATCAGTATGAATCCAGGACTCGGTGATAGTATCGGTATCCTGGTATTTTGATGTTAAGAGCGCCCGTAGTTCGCAAAACTTATTCCTAATCGACCTAGCATTAAAAAGCACTGTACAGAGGGAGCCTTCCCTATTCTGACCGCCCCCTAGCACGACCTGCTTCTCAAACAGCCAGGGCTGTCGGGAGTTGAAGAGCCCCTCACCAACGAGGGAGCAACTTCCGCAGGAGCCTGAGCCTCCTCCAACAGGGAAGGAGGGTCACCCACTTGTACATGGACGCACCGTTTAGTTGAGAGAGAGAGTTACAAAGAGTTACAAAGAGAGAGAGAGAGAGAGAGAGAGAGGCGTTTTGGCAGGGATCGCCCTTGGCCCCCTGCTTCAAGCATAAAAAAAATTAGACCATAATAACTGAAATGACACATTCAGTCGAATGACTCATAACCAGCTTAACAGTAAATAAAATGCCACGGTATCGTAAGCAAAAATAAGTTTTGCAGACCTGAGGTACAGTACAGTAAAATAAAATATCTTAAACATAAAGGAGAAATAACAAAGGTCCCAAAACAGATTCTTGCGGAACACCGTGCTTCATCGGGGTAATAAAGAACATGCACTCTAATTACTGTTACACGTAACTCTTGCACAACCTATGTAACTTTACTTAATGTAACATTGCTATAATTTTTTGTTTAACTTTTGTGTATGTAACTTTCTCGTAACAAACGTTTACTTAAAACAAATTAACATTTTTAAGGGAAAACAAAGGCACAAAGCGGTAAAAAGAAATTTAATCATATAAGGCATAAACATTACTTAAAAATAAATGAAAACACTAATTAAAAAAAAAAAGAAGGGATCACCTGAAGATCAGGGCCCCCAGCCTCAATTACCAAATTATATTTTCATTAGTTTTTATGAAAATATCACGACTTAACCTAACCAATCGTCAAGGGCGTACAGTTGACCTAACCGGGCATTCAATTTAATTTATTATATTTGGCGCTGTAAAGCAAAAAACAAGAATACGTGGATACCCTGATCTTCAGGTAATCCAAAAGAAGTTATGAGGACCAATAGATACGTACAATCGTAGAAAATCTTGCATTATTAATTTAACAATAACACATCACACATCTCCAAATTTAAGTTAAAGGGACTCTGGACACGCTTCGGTATATGTATATATTAAATCAGACTGAAATTTGTATGTAGCCGAACTTAAATATATATTTATCACTTTATACTTAATTTGTTTGACTTTATTGAATTGTTTTATATAGCGTGAGAAAAATTTATAGTATAAGTCTATAAGACAACTACCTATAATGTAAGCCATAATCAACCCTACTTTAAATTAATTTTTAAAGAGTAATCATCCATGCACTTCCTCATGTGAACTGAACGAAACAAGACAAGACATCTATCAAAAGTACATCCAAAGATAATTTTCTCCAGAGTAAGAATATAATACAGTACAAATATTTCATAAATGAAAGTCATGCCACGTAATGAATATTCAGAAATACATTTCTTACACTCCTTTTTGCGCCTTCATTATTTTTATCTTACGATAGGCACCTAAACAGTGCCTAAACCGGTTTATAATTACATTTCATTCCAAACATACTGTAAGTGTGAAGACGTGTTTATAGTTACCTTATTTTTAATTAAAATCTCAACTTTATAATATGCTATATATTACACTGGGCAACACGTATTTTATTGAATGATATCTGACACTTGATTCTATGTAATTTGGGTGCGCTGAATACGAATTTCAACTCGGTTTGGCTCTATCAGGTCCTGATTCTTGTCGACAGCCTATGTGCCATTTTCCAGATTTTTCAAATTAGGACTAAAAAATTAAGTCGTGTTAAATTTTTTTTTCAAGTTTCATGAATACAAGCAGTTCAAACTACAGTAAAATTACATTATAACGATAGAAATGACTTAAAATAAAAAAACAAACAGATATGAAGCTTTCACTGTGGCAAAAATTTTCTTTTGTAAGACTTTCTAGCGTATTTGCTTGTTGATGGCAGGTCTCTTTTCAAGCACCAGCAGTAATCAGCCATCATGTGGAAATCCCAGCGGCCTTGGTACCGTTCCTCCATAATTTTTATATCTTGGTGGAATCTCTCCCCTTGTTCGTCACTTACATTACCTAAATTACTTGGAAATTGGTCAAGATGGCTATTCAAAAAATGCATTTTTATGCTCATATTGCAACCTAACTCTTTGTAGTCCCTTAAAAAATGCAAAAAACTTCACTTTTTTACGTGAAGGTCAAAATATGAGAATAAAAACCCACTCTAATAGACAGAGTTTATTTCCACGACAGTTTCGACGCCCACTGGCATCCTCCTCGGGTGGATACAGAAACACAAATGAAACAAAACAAGAGGGAAAAAACAGTTCAGGGATCGACCGTTAAGAAATTCGCACCTAGGTTGGATTCCATTCTCTCGAGACAGGAGGGGCATTTTCATTAAGTACATTCGCACAAATTTTAAAACTATCTTCCTGTTCTAAACATACAGATTCTATTATTTTTACATAATTATTACATTTATAATTAAATTTATTACATTTAATATTGCATAATTATTAATTACAGAAATTATAAATTTATTATTACATTGGTTATTACATTGTTGTTTATTATACAGAAATTATAAACCGAAAAACGAATGAAAAAAGGCGATTAGGAAATAATCCAGAGACCATTGAGAAATTCGCACCTAGGTTAGATATCGTTCTCCCGAAACCAGAAGGGCATTTTATTACAGGGTCAGCTTATAACTACATTTCCACAAATTAAAAATATCTTCTTGTTCTATACATACAGATCCTAATGTTTTGACATAATTACTGCATATATTTATTTCCACATTAATTACTTCCATTATTACATTTACTAAAAGCGAGTAAGGAAACATTCCAATCCAGAGACATTTAAGAAATTCACACTTAGGTTCGAACACGTTCCCACGACTCCGTAAGGGATTTATTGACCAAGAATCTCATTAAAGGGTCTAACTTATAAGTACCTTCGCACAAATTAAAATTATCTACTTTTTCTATACACACAGATTCTATTATTTTTCTTTTGACATAATTATTACATTTATAAAGTACCTTACTTGATTCCCAATCTATAGCATTTGTGTTTCTGTATCCACCCGAGGAGGATGCCAGTGGGCGTCGAAACTGTCGTGGAAATAAACTCTGTCTATTAGAGTGGGTTTTTATTCTCATAGTCCCTTAAAAGTTTTTTTACGATTTCTTCGTAGTTATCTGCCCTATAATTGCCTAAAAAGTTTTCTATCAAGTCCACGAATGAGAACCAGCCATTTTTTTCGCGTTCATTCATGACATTAGGAAAATTGCTGTCTTTAATCATTGTTCTTATTTGTGGACCGTCGAAAATTCCCGCCTTGATTTTTTCATAACTTATACTTGGAAATTTTGAAGTTATGTATTTGAAACACTCGCCGTTCGTATCTAAAGCTTTTATATATTGTTTAATGAGGCCTAGTTTTATATGCAGAGGAGGAAATATGATTTTATCTCTGCTCACTAAAGGTGGATTAATTACGTTTTTTTCTCCGACAGTAAGTGATGTTCGTGCTGGCCAGATTTGTTTGAAATAATGTTCTTCCTTGGCTCTGCTGTCCCATAAGCAAAGGAAGCAGGGATATTTTAGTATACCCTCCTTGTTGTCCTAGCAGAAAATTAACCATTTTTAAGTCAACACATATGATCCACTCGTGCTCCCTATATTTGATAAGATTTAAAACCTTTTCTATATGTTCATACTTTTCTTTTAATTTTGTTGAGTGCCCAATCGGTATCGAGCCGTATAGATTGCCATTATGCAACAACACACACTTAAGACTTCTTTTCGAACTGTCTAAAAACAAGCGCCAATCACTTGCATCGTAAGACTCAACCCCCATCTTCTTTAACAAACCAACTATGTCGCAGCAATATACTAAACTATCCTCTGTTCTAAAATATTTAACAAGTTCTTCTTCTCTTTTTCTGTAAAATGAAATGTATGTGTTTGAAGTAAGCAAGTTTTTCTCTTTAAGTCTTGAAGCTAAAATTTCCGCAGCCTTTTTTGGCAAATTTAGATCCCTTACAAGATCATTCAACTCGGCCTAGTTAAACTTTTGCGGATCGTTTTGACTTTCAAATACGCTGGGGTCAAAATCGGTGTCTGACTCCTCAAAGTGCATAACAATATTTTCAGGAACATCTTCAACTAATTCTTGAGTTGGCAGACCCTTAAATTTTGGAATGGGGATCTCATTTGAATGTAGCACAGGTCGTATCGCGGTGTCGAAATTTGGGTACTCGATACAATGTTTATTTTTCTTAGTGAAGCCCGAAGTCTTGAAAAAGCAAAGGTAGCAATCGGTCTCGTGGTTAGTAGGCTCTCGCCAAACCTGATATGGAAAAAAAATTGTAAAGCGTTAACAAAAGCGACGAGAGACTTGTTTTTATGAATTTTATCAAAAGTTATCACCCAAACATTTAACATTTCTATGTGTTTCAACCTTATGCAATATTTGAGATTCTTATAAACATTTTCTGTAAATTTTTGTTTATGTACCTAAGTTACAATTACATTTAGGTAAGTTACAGTATACTAGTGATTAAATTACGTAGTTTTATGAAATCATAAACTTACCATCGGAACTCCAAAAGGTATTTTTGAATCCGAACCCTTCGTCCAATGTCGCAGTCTTTCAATGCATATAGTGCAGGCTTTATGTGGAGCCCACGATTTATCTTGGTCCCCCAGTTTTATGCCAAAATAAGCTAAGTAAGCTCTTTTTACGAAGTCAGTTATATTTGCTCGTTGATGTGGAAGTGTAAAATTTCCACATATATAACAGAAGGAATCAGAGTTGTTTTTGCATTTGAACTTTCTAGTGCTTGATGACATATTGCTTGATTGTTCTGCCAATTTGTAAAGGTATTTAAAGCCCTTAATTCATATAAATTTAAGAAAATCTGAAATATAAACACAAAAATTAGTTTAAATAGGTACTATTATGAAATAGGTACTTACAATCTATGAAATTAAACTAGAAACACGGATGAGTAGGTACAATATAAATTACGTCTAATTAAATCAACTATATTAAATCACGATGACAAAATTACTCACTAAATCATATGCCAATTCAAAATTATGTTAATGCCCAAACTTAATTAACTAACTCAACTGACTGACTGACTGACTGACTGACTGATTGAATTGACTGATTAACTCTGGAAACGAGTCGCTTTTATATATTTTAGTTGTCCCTCTACAATACTCTACAGAGAACAGGAACGCTCGAGAAAATTTTAGAATTCTATGATATTTTTAGCTTAATTTACTAATATTAAAATGGGTTAAAAATGACAAAATTAAAAAATTTTTAGGGTGTTACATATAAAATATACATAATACAACAATACCATAATAATAGGTACAAATACCTAGATAAAAACCTAGTTGCATAATGTGTAACTGCAAAAAGACAGCGAGTATTGAGAAAAAAACCTTTTTATGAATACGACGAAAGAGGAGGGGTGTTGAGCGAAATCAGGACCTGATAGAGCAAAACCGAGTAAAAATTCGTGCTCAGCGCACCCAAATTACCTAGAACTAACTGTCAAATCTAATTCAATAGACAAAAAGTTGAAATTTGTTCCCCAGTGTTATGCATATTATGCAATAAAAGTGGGAATTTATAGGTTATATTTATCTGAAAGAATCCATATAATATTCATTGTTATAAAAATTCTGCCAACGTTACCCAATAAGAGGAAAACACAACAAAAGTTACAGAATTGTTACGGAACGAAATATTGGAAACTAGTCTTACTTCCCGAAAAACAAAAAGTTACGAAACGAAATAGAGGAAAAAAGTCTTATTTTTGTTCAAGCTCGAAAAGTTACGCTAATGTTGCACATCGAATTCAGTATTACAAAAACATTACATTGTGCAAATGATGTGCAACTTGTATGTAAAAATGTTTAGGAGTGTAGGCTAGTGGTGTACAGATTAATCGGCATTGGCCACATTTTTGACATTGGCATCGGCCAAATTTAGCCGATTTTTTCGCCAATTCTTTGAAATTTAAAATTTTAAAAAAGAAAATCTATGCTTATAGAAAAATGAACAGACAAAAAACGCTATTTATGATAATTTATACTCATTTCAAAGTGAAATTATATAAAAATATTTTACATTAATGGAAAAGGGAAAGCTTAATAAGTTAAGTTGCCCATAAATTTACATTTTCTCTAACTAGCTAATCTCTAAATATTATAAACTATTGTAATCTCTTAATCTATATTAATAATAATTACTGTTAATAATAATAAGTTTTACTTAATGAGATGGTCTTTATTTTAAGTATGTTATAAACCCAAATTATATATCCATTTTTTTAAATTCAAATTGGCCACCAGCGACTTCAAATTTTAATGAAAAGTTTTGTTGTTGTTGACGACATCGTTGAAGAGAGAAAATACCTTCAACATAAGGAAAAAGTTACTTTAAATGGTGCTCTTCCAATATGTGCTCTACCTTAAAATTTACATTCCAATACGTGATCTACCTTAGATTATTCGGATTAGCAGCAGGTACGTTAGTTAGCCTTATAAGGCTAACTAACGAAAATATCACGACTTAACCTAACCAATCGTCAAGGGCGTATAGTTGACCTAACGATTGGTTAGGTTAAGTCATGATATTTTCGTTAGTTAGCCTTATAAGGCTAGTTTCACGGTAGAGCACGTATTGGAATATGGTAGATCACAGTTTCGCGGTAGAGCACATATTGGAAGAGCACCCTTTAAATATTGGTATTCAATTTATGAAACTTAAATAAAATTACTTTATTAAGTAATAAAATGTTTTCACATTTTAACTACGTTATACGAATAACAAATTCTGGTGCTGTATATTGTATATTGGGAGGTGAACTAAGTAAAAGCACTTAAACAAATTTGAAATATGAGAATTGAAAGTTTTCACATCAGATTAATAAAATTTGGTATTTGAAGTTCATATTAGTTACGGAATTACTATGCCAGTGTTTCTTTTCCATATTTCTCATAATCATGGGACACATCCTGAGCACGTTACCCATGACAGGAAACCCAAAATTTCTCTTCAAATGCAGCTTCCCGACTATTCGAGTAATTAAATTTGTTAAGAGATAGTATTGATAACCTAGTTAGCGACCAGAAGATAGCCTAAAATTATCTGTTTTTACTGTCGATAACACTGAACTTCACCCAAAGGAAGATACTACCATTTATTCAGAGGAAAATTTCATACTCTATAGCTAGGTTAAAAATTTGTAGGTGTCGGGACCTCTGAACTTGTTTGCCCAAAACTTTCGCGACAATTAAAAGCTGAAATACTCAATTTTTTAGTTTGAATTTTCAATTAGTTAAGTTAATGGGTTTGGGGGGAGGAAGTTCACGCTTAAGAGGTAACATAATAGACTGGAAAGACATTTTTTTAACTGGTAAAAGGCAGAAGGTAATAAAAAGAGTCAGGGTGGGCTAATGTGTGTATATACAGCTAGTGGAGTTTCATAAGGGTTCGGGTTAGGACGGCAGTACTGTTCATACGTTAGTGATACTAACAAATTTAGCAAGTAAAATAAGTGGGAAAATCATTTGACAATCAGGCTGAAGAAAATTTGCAAAGACAGTACAGTGATCTGATATATAGAAAATGAAATTTAACGTTGATAAATGTAAAATTATGCATGCATAATATTGTAATGTACGGTTCCCTGCAATAGTCGCGCTTCAACCTTGTATAGCCCTCTCCGAGATGTGACAGCAATGCATGAGAAGGGGGAGGGGGGACAGGGGTAGCATCCGGTCAGAGCGAGAGGTGGATATCTTGTGTGTGTGTGTGTGTGTGTGTGTGTAAATACTCCCACCTTATTTTTATCCTTGAAACATTGCTCTATATACCGCTATCAC
>JAJOZX010002776.1:0-102500 GCA_023014485.1 Bathynomus jamesi
CCATCCACATGTATTATATCTGGACCTACAGGATGTGGTAAAACTGTGTTTATGCTTAAAATCATTAAAGAAAGGGGGAGATGTTCTCGAAATTTGTGCATAAAGTTATATGGTGCTATTCGACGTATCAGTGTTCAACGAGTACCAAGATGATATTTTGTTCCACAAAGGCGTATATGACGTTAATTCGTTAAAGGGAAATGAACATACAATCATTGTAATTGACGATCTCATGTTGGAGATGGATAAAACGTTTGCCGAGACATTTACAGTATTCTCCCACCATCTTAACATAAGCGTGTTCTTCATCAATCAGAATCTATTTTTCAAAAATAGATACATGCGCGATGTGTCGTTAAATACGCAATATCTAGTCTTATTCGCGCAACGTAGAGATGTATCACAAATTGGGGTATTAGCCAATCAAATGTTCCCGAATCAGCGTAAGGAGTTTTTGGAAGTTTATAAAGAAGCTACAAGCACGCGTTACGGATATTTGCTTTGCGACCTTCATCCGCGAAACACGTTTAGAGTGCTTCTGCGAACGAATATATTTCCAAACGAGCCTGAAACGGTGTATATTCCAGAATGACAAAGAGACTAAAGAAATACCGTGAATTAATAAAAATCTATCATCGACTGCCCCGGGCAATGCAGCAGATGTTTATTAAAAATATCGATGCCGACTTTTTAAAATGCATCTGTGAAATCTGTCTTAACGTTATAAATTGCAATGTATCAATGAAAACCCATCAGAAGGCTCGCCTACGCCGCTACAAGAACATAATACGTGCACTCGCTCGTAAAAGCCAAACTGTAGCGAAGAAAAAACGAATTATTGTACAAACAGGAGGGTCATTTCTCCCCATCTTATTTTCAGTTTTGGGTCCTTTACTGACTAGATTAATATAATGAAGAAAGTGGTAGTGATTCCCCACGAGGTGTACGCTCACTGCAAAGGAATCCAGACAGTATCTAGATCCCCGTAAAAGCAGACTTAAAAGAATGGAAAGCGAATTGTTAGCCCTATTAAACAGTGAAAAAACACCTGATGAGAAAAGAATCTTATACCAAGAAGCTCTGCAGAAATTTCTTCACGAGTACGAAAATTATAAGAGCCCTACAGAGATTCCTGTGGTTATTAGGCACAGCACGGGGGACGATGGCGACATAGGATCTGTCCCGACGACACAGCTGACCAACCAAAAAGATTAGCCACACAACATATCGAACATGTATTAAAAAATACCCTCCCACTTACATTGAGGAGTAAAGGCTTAAGTCTTTATAATCTATTGAATGAGGATCCCGCCATACAATGGACCGATACAGGGGAGATCATTGTGGAAGGATCAAAGGTACAGGGATCGAATATCGTAGACATTGTCCATGATCTGGTGAGAAAGTGGGATAGGCCATCACCATCAGGATGGAAGCATATTAAAGCAAGACTACAACAAATAAATGTCCCTAAAACGTTGATAGGAAATCTGAACAGGTTAAAAGACTTGGAACATGCAACGCCTGTGACACAATTGAAGGCGCCGTCACCCCCGGCGGTAACACCTTTGAAGAGGAGCAAGAAGAGGTTAAACCAACCCTACCCACGTGCCTCTAAAATACGCAAATGGCTAACGTATTAACTAAACGCTATTATGACATTTCTACCCCATCCTCTTACGGCGGCGTAGATAGACTGTACAGAAGTGTTTACGGAGTAGGAAAAAAAGATGTTGAAAGATTTTTGAGGGAGCAGGACGCTTATACGCTTCATAAGCCTGTGAGAAAAAGGTTTAAAACAGCCAAGACAACGGCTTCCTCGATTGATTCTATTTGGCAAGCAGATTTAACAGACATGCAAAGATATTCTGTGTATAACGATGGTTACCGCTACATTCTATTCATAATAGACGTATTCTCTAGATATCTGTGGCTAGTTCCTCTGAAAAATAAATCACCTGAAACAGTTGCTAAAGCCACCAAAACGCTAATGTTAAAAGAAAACAGGGTTCCTGGCTATTTTTGTACGGATATGGGGAAGGAATTTATAGGCCGTGCTTTTCAGAACATGTTGACAGAGTTTAATATCAGCTATTACACAACCAATTCTATACATAAGGCTTCTTTAGCTGAAAGAGTTCAGCGCACCATAAAGGAACGCATGCACCGTTATTTTACACATAAAAACACATACAGATTTCTAGACATTCTGGAATCATTGGCATCATCCTACAACCGCTCACACCATCGCTTCAAAATCAATGATTATGTAAGGCTGTCGCGTTCGGGGAATAAATTCGCAAAGGGTTTTGAGCAAGGATGGACACGCGAGATTTTTAAAGTTAGGGCTGTGAGACCTAAAGGTGAGATAATGATGTATTACATTGAAGATTTGAATGGGGAAGAAATCTCAGGAGGCTTTTACCGCGAGGAATTGCAGAAAGTTGCGTTTAATTTAGAAAAAATGTGTTTAAAATTGAGAAAATTTTAGGAAGCAAAGGTTCAGGAAGGAGAAAAATGTACCTGGTGAAATGGCTAGGGTACCCAGAAAGCTTCAACACCTATATAAAAGCTGATGCAATAATGAAGCTTAAATAGTATGCAACATGGCTCCTAACCATTTCTACGTCACACTCCCGTCCTCCTCGTCCCTGTCTGTACACCCTAACAACACACTAGCCAACTTTGTAACAGAACTCCATGGGCACATTGAATTGGGTCGTGATTCGTATGAGGTGGGGATATGCGAAATTCAGCTGGACACCGTCTTTTTAAATATTGAACATAAAGAAACCGTTTTTACGATTCTTAGAGACATTGACGAGTGTGAAAAAGCTGGGGTAGCTATGGATGAAACTATGCGCATCGCTCGGACTAAGATTGCACGGTATTACAGTACAGAAGTAAGACTAGGGCCGGGTCAATATGGTTCGGCCGAGGATGTTGTGAGAGGCTTAAACGTAAGTTTAAGAAACTCAAACCTTACGAATGATTTAGTATACGAAGTCGTAAACAACCCTGCACATACACTAATCCTAAAATCAAAGACTAACAGACGTATTAAAGACCATAGAAAGTTCCAAATTCTAGCCAATGGCCGATATAGCGCAGCCTTCCAAAGAGACACATTTCACGAGACACAGCATGACTTGTCCAGATTAATGTATCAATTGAAGATGGAGAAATTGGCTGAAAGGTCCCCAGACATGTGCTATATTTACAGTAATATAGTGGAGCACCAGTTTGTTGGGGATACCCAGGCACGCCTGCTGCGCATTGCTCACATCCCCAACCATAGAGGAAGGAGTTTGAGTATTACATATGACAGACCCCATTATGTGAATGTCGCAACTAATTTAATAACCAATATCACAATATATATAAGAACGATTGAGGGTGAAAACTTCCCATTCGGTAACGGGAGCTTAACAGTGAAGCTACACTTTCGACGCACTGAGTTATAATGGATAGAAAGCCTTTCACCGTCTATCGAGGGATGCGATACCAGCGCGGTAGTGGACTTGGTCCATTTTTTCATCCATACTACGTACGGCTGTTCCTTTGCTGAAGAGGGGTGCCAGATACCTTGGAAGGAAAGCGCTACAATCAGGCCTTAACACTGCAGAAGACATATTGGCCGGGGCTAAACCTAAAGAAGCTCTAAAAAAACATTTAAAGCGTACACGGGACGAAATCATCAAAGATGCAAAGAGAAAAATGCGTGGTGGCGGGAAGAAGAAGAGGGCTGCCCGGAAGAAGGGGTCACGTGGTATTAAACGTAAAAGGCTATCAAAAAAGAAGTGCTGTAAGCGAATGAAACCTATGGTTGACCACTTTTTTGACTGATATAAGCTAAGGACATTGATCTCATGAATCATAGTTTGTTTACCACTTGTCGAGAGAGGAGTCACTATTTCGCCATGGCACGCTTCATCCACCCATGTAGTTCACAATGCTGTAAATCGGAGCTGTCCCTTTTTGAGCTACCTCCAACCCAAGTTTCTATTGAGCACAGTGACTTTATTACAATTAACCCTTTAAACACAATTAGTTCCCCGAGTGCACCTATAGAATTCGTGATACCCAGCTCAGGCCCTTACTTTTTTGATCCAAGCTGTGTGCACATGTACGCTAAGCTACGTATAGCCCATTCTGATGGAACGGTCTGCGATGACAAATATGCTGTATACCCTGAAACAAACTTTCTGCACTCCATATTCAACCAGTGTGACGTATATTTAAATCAGACCAACATATCGGCAGGCACGGGGTACTATCATCTACGAGCCTATTGGAAAATGTCCTCAACTTTTCCAAAGAAGCGAAGGCTACCTTTTTAAGTGCGGAGGGATATTATCAAACTAAAGATGAAAATAGTATAAAGGACAAATTTAAAAATTCTAAAAAGAAAATATACGAGTGTTTTGGACGGTTGCACACAGATTTCACTTTCCAGGAGAAGTTGCTTGTGAACGGGGTGGATATGAAAATAAAGCTCACCCGCACGAGTCCTGAGATCTGCTTAAATCTGGCTGCGGATCAAGAAGAGGGTGCAAAGCCCGTTGTGGTTCACATTATGGACACATACCTCCGCGTACGGCGAGTGAAATTAAGTTCACCAAAACAACTAGAAATTGAGAAAAATTTACTAAACGCTACAGTGAAATATCCTATTAACAGAGTGCAGATCAAACTATATACGGTTCCTGCAGGGTTGGCATCGAAGCAGATAGAAAACATTGCCTGGGAAATCTTCCTAAAAGGATATTAATCGGCATGCAGGACCACGCTTCGGTGAATGGAAAATATAAAAAGAGTGCCTTTAAATTCGAGAATTTCGGACTTAAAAATATAACTCTATACGTTAATGGCACTGCTTTGGGTGGAACAATGGGTACGGACTATTCATCAGACGCTGTGTTACCGCTTTGTGCCAGAGCCTATAGTAATCTGACCCATATTGCAGGTGATTGTGATGAGCTTGGTAATGTGGTAACGCAGGAAGAATTCATTGATCAATTTAACCTTTATCCGTTTGACATTACACCTGACTTATCTGCTAGCGTAAATACCCATTTAACCCCACAGCAGAGCGGAAACATCTCAGTGCGGCTGGAATTCGCCAAGCCTATAGACGCTCTTAGTGTACTAGTATATCTCGAATCGCAAGCCCTAATAGAAGTAGATAGATTTAGGAGCGTTATCACTGACTTTTAAAATGGATGCTAATACACTTCAGAAAGTAATGGAGCGAGTCACACGTTCCAAATTTATCGGCGTGTTTGCGAAGAATGAAACATTGAGTTTGCCAAGTACGCGAGAATGCGGTAGTCTTATTGCGAACACAGACATCATCGGTAATGAAGGGATTCACTGGATCGCTGTCTATTTTAAAAATAGACAGCGCCTGTACTATTTTGATTCACTCGGTACTCAACCCTGGAGTGACCCTATTATTGTAAAATTTCTCGCTCAGTTACATATTCCCGAAGTTGTATGGACCCCATTTCGCATGCAAGGATATTTTACTAATGTTTGCGGAATGTACTGCGTCTCATTTCTCATGCATATGTCAAATGATAAAGAATTTATAAATTTTTTAAATTTATTTGACCCGTGTCACACTCGCCGAAACGATGAAATGGTATGCAGACAGATAAAAAACCGTTTTCCAATTGTACGTACTCGTTGTATATTATAATGTTTTTGTTCGTATATTTGTAACGATAATTCTGTAGTTGTTTATTGTACTGATTTCTTTCATTTAATAAATTTATGAAAATATATTGTCTTCTTATCCCAAAAAGATCGAAAAACACTTACATTATTTCGGTGTGACATTGTTGACTGATCAGTATATCCTCCCTATTCCGAGATTCTTCAAAAGATTGTATAACACGTCAAATCCTCATCGGACCTTAAAGGAATAATGTTCATTCTTTTAAAACATATACAGAGTATACAGACAGATCCCCATTATGTGAAGATATCTTTGGCTCGAGGAATAACATTGAATGCCATAAAAATTTCGATTTTAGCATAATGGGGATAACCAAATAACATTGATTGACATAAAAATTTTTTGGCGAGTATCTATTTGACGAGATACTACAACTCTCCATATATATAAAAATTCTAATTATAGACACTTACATTTCTATGGTAGTCCCTTGCGTCGGATTGTAAGGAGCGTCACTGCAAATATCTTCTACGGTTTGCGTTGAAAATAATTCGCCACGGTCAATCGCATTGAAAAGACTAATTGCGGTTAATGCTGCAGTATCACGTTCTTCATACAATTCCGGGGAGACGTACAGGTCCATGGTGGAGGATGTGTGACATTGTTGACTGTTCAGTATATCCCCGTATTCCGAGATTCTTCAAAAGATTGTATAACACGTGTCAAATCCTCATCGGACCTTAAAGGAATAATGTTCATTCTTTTAAAACATATACAGAGTATACAGACAGATCCCCATTATGTGAAGATATCTTTGGTTCGAGGAATAACATTGAACGCCATAAAAATTTCGATTTTAGCATAATGGGGTAACAAAATAACATTGATTGACAAAAAATTTTTGGCGAGTATCTATTTGACGAGATACTACACCCCATCCATATATATATATAAATTCTAATTATAGACACTTACATTTCTATGGTAGTCCCTTGCGTCGGATTGTAAGGAGCGTCACTGCACATATCTTCTACGTTTGCGTTGTAAATAATTCATCACGGTCAACCGCATTAAAAAGGCTAATTGTCGTTAATGCTGCAGTATCACTCTTCATACAAGTCTGGGGAGACGTACAGGTCCATGGTGGAGGGAATGATTATTCACTGACGCGAAAATAGCTACTGTTACTCCAAACTGAAAAATATCCCCTTTTATATGCACAATCGCCAAGCTCCGCCCCAAAAGACCAGATGTTCGTAGTGATTGGCTGCCGGCGTAGCTGGGTGGAGCTATGACGTGTACCAATCCGCTATAACGGGACCGGATGAGTAACATATATATAAAATCGTGTTTCTTGAATTATAGGCACTTACATTTCTATGGTAGTCCCTTATATTATATTTTTACTTACAAGTATTGTTTTCTTGTGTTAACATAATTGTTAACTTATTTTATAATAAAGATTCGATTTGGATTTCCTTTCTCACTAGAAACAAACTCTGCCAGAAGACTCACCCTGACTGATATAACATAATATGGGTATGGTTTTCGATTTGGATTTCCTTTCTCACTAGAAACAAACTGCCATTTTAAGGGTGATATACTACTGCAGCACTATAAATGTTATAGTTTAAATGAAGAGGCTAACCTTCTTATTTACATCTTCGTATTTGCGTCTTGGCAACTAAGATTTTATTTAGTTGGTTGTTCATTCGAACAATTATAACGTCGAATAATTGCTGCTTCGAACAACTTTTTCGAACTATGGTTTTCGAACAATTGTGCTCGAACAATTGTGTTCGAACACAATGGCAAAAGATACAAGCATATCCCGTTATTTGAACAAAACTCTCTCTTTCTCTCTCTCTCACTCTCTCTCTCTCTCTCTATATATATATATATATATATATATATAATTGTGTGCATATCTAAGAAATGTAACATAATATGGGTATGGTTTTCGATTTGGATTTCCTTTCTCATTAGAAACAAACTGCCATTTTAAGGGTGATATACTACTGCAGCACTATAAATGTTATAGCTTAAATGAAGAGGCTAACCTTCTTATTTACATCTTCGTATTTGCGTCTTGGCAACTAAGATTTTATTTAGTTGGTTGTTCATTCGAACAATTATAACGTCGAATAATTGCTGCTTTGAACAACTGTTTTTCGAACTATGGTTTTCGAACAATTGTGCTCGAACAATTGTGTTCGAACACAATGGCAAAAGATACAAGCATATCCCGTTATTTGAACAAAACTCTCTCTCTCTCTCTCTCTCTCTCTCTCTCTCTCTCTCTCTATATATATATATATATATATATATATATATATATATATAATTGTGGGCATATCTAAGAAATGGAGTCGAGAGAGGTTTTGTTCAAGCTGTCTAGGAGAAAGGTCATTATGGTCAATCGAGTTGGGCAGATTCTCGGAATTCCTTTCCTCTAGCGGATTGTATTTTGGATAATTTCAACTTTTAATTGAATTGTTTCGTAAATTTTCATATTGTTTCAATTTTTTTCGCATGGGATGAGGCTCGTGTTTCATAAATTTTCATCTCGATACAACTTAGATATATATATATATATATATATATATATATATATATACGGGTTTGGGGAATGACGATCGTCTGTTTTGAATTGTTTCATAAATTTTCATTTCCTTTCGTTTTTCCCCACTGATATTCGAATGTTTATAATGAAAATTGAGTGTGTAAAATTATTTATTTGATAAACAGAATTTAATTGGATTCACCCCAACGTCAGACCATTACTTTGGTCTTATATAATTATTTTAGGAGAATTTAATAAACATAATATTAAAGTACATTTCTTTCTCATTAAAATGTTCAGGGTCACGCGGCCTGTTTTGCCTTTTTTTTTTTTTTTGTTTCACTACAGATTTGTTTGTGGGTACTTCTTTTATTTATTTCTTGTAGTACTTGTGTTACCTTATTTCTATACAATAATGTCTTGAAGTGCTATTTTTGTACGGATATGGGGAAGGAAATTATAAGCCGTGCTTTTCAGAACATTCGAAAAGTTTAACTAAGTTTAATGAAGTTGAAGTTAATGTTATATTTGATTCTAATCGTTAAACACTATATACATCTATTGTAAAACCCTATATACATCTATACATCTATAGTGAAACTATATATATATATATAGCTATTTTTGTACGGATATGGGGAAGGAATTTATATGCCGTGCTTTTCAGAACATGTTGAAAGAGTTTAATATCAGCTATTACACAACCAATTCTATACATAAGGCTTCTTTAGCTGAAAGAGTTCAGATATATATATATATATATATATATATATATATGTATCATAAGCTGTTTAAAAGACTGTATATATATAATTATAGTAAACTTATGTTGAAATAAACTAGTTAACCATAAAATTATTTATTTTCTATTATGAAGTTTTCTATGTTGAATTATATGTGGTAAACTATGTTATTTGTTTCGAAAAGTTTAGCTTCAAGTTCAATGAAGTTCAAGTTAATGTTAAACTTGCTTCTAAACGTTAAACTAAAATTAAATGTTATAATATGAAAAATAAATATATATATATATATATATATATATATATATATATATATATATATATATACCTAACATAAGATGTTTAAAAGAATGTATATATATCTATAAGCATAATAATATATATCTAGCAAGAGCAATCCGATCATTGCAAAAAAACTGGAAAGGTATGCAATTAATAAAGATTGAGTGTGTAAAATTATTTATTTAATATACAGAATTTAATTGGATTCAATTGTGGTACACAATGGATGATTAATATATGGATTTCTGGGACACATGGCGCTATCTGGAACACATTGCGCTATCTGGCAACTCAGCCAGAATAGAGGCTTATAAAAGACCGAGAAGCTGATGAAAGAATCATTCAAGCTCGGCTCCCAGCCGAGCAAGGACCTCTGGTCCTTCTCTTTCAGGCCCTTTGGTAAAACCCCTTAGAGGCCTCTTAGGTTAGGAAAACGAAAATAACTTGGGGGAGAACTCCTCTCTCTCCTTCACTCTCTCTTCAGGTGTCTCTCTCTCTCTCCTCAGGTGTCTCTCTCTCTCTCCTACAGGTCTCTCTCTCCTACAGGTGTCTCTCTCTCCTTCAGGCGTCTCTCTCTCCTTCAGGTGTACCCCTCCCCCCTTGGCTCAGTCAACTGGCTGATTCTGGCTGATTAGGAGCCTATAAAACAACGCCTACTCGGCTGAAGTCTTAATATGCACTTGGCTCCTGCCAGGTGAACACCTCTCCTCCTCTCTCCTCCTTCTCTCTGGCCCTTTGGGGGAATAGCTTGGGGGAGGCCCCCAAGTTGCATGCCCCTTACAACCTAGGTTGGCAACAAAGGGCCCTTTGGGGTATTTTTTTATTTTTTTATTTTTTTTATTTTTTTGCAACCCCCCACCCCTCCCCCCTTTGCAACAACCCATCCCCCACTTGCAACACCCCACCCCCCTTTACAGCAATCCCCACCCCCTTTGCAACATTACATAATAACTTGCAACATTCTTGCACTCTCCCCTTTTGCGGCTATACTACTCCGCTCGTTCTTCTTCTTACTCTGTGAAACGTTTTTTCTCCGTTGGGGTCCTCCGACCCCAATCTTATACTGTATCTGTTTTTTGTCATATCGCTCCAATTCGACCTTTGGATCCTCCCAGGAGGAGACATCTTTGGCATTTCGGCGCTGCTGATTGGTAGGCTCTAAGGCAGTATTTCTGTGATTTCCCATGGAATGATTACTGCTTCCGTGGCCGGGGCCCTTCCGAATGTGCCGAGCGCATCACGGAGGTGATTCTCACGGGCATGGAGGCGTACATTCCATATTCTATTCCTAGTACAACAGTAATGCAAAAAAACCTTGGTTTAACTGTACTTGTTCTAATGCTATCCGCAACAGAGAGGAGTCTTTCAGAAGGTACCGTCGGTATCCAACTCCTAACTCTCACTCAGCTTATATTTCTGCCCGGAATCATGCAAAATCTGTTCTTCGACTCGCCAAAAATTCCTTCATCCGACAAAAATGTGAAAATCTATCCAATTCTAATTCTTCTCGCTTTCTGGCATCTAGCTAAGGACCTCTTCAACAACTTTACTTCCTCGTCGTTCCCTCCTCTTTCCCATTCCGACGGCTCAGTTGCCGTTTCTTCTCCTGACAAAGCTGAACTCTACGCTCAAACTTTCGCTTACAACTCAACTATGGACTATTCCGGTACTGTTCCTCCAACTCCCCCCCCTTTTGACCTTATGGCTGAAATTAGAATATCTTCTGAAAATGTTTTTTTTGCACTATCTGGGCTCAACTCTAGGATGGCGTACGGTCCTGATGGTGTTCCTCCTGTTGTTCTTAAAAACTGTTTCTGTGCTGACACCCTGCCGAGGCAAACTCTTTCGTCTTTGTCTTTAATCTGGTACTTTTCCTTCCTGCTGGAAGTTTGCTTTCATTCAGCCTGTCCAAAGAAGGGTGACCGCTCTCAACCCTCCAACTATCGTTCAATTGTTTTGATTTCTTGCCTTTCCAAAGTTTTTGAATCTATCCTTAATAGGAAGATTCTTAAACAGTTCTCTTCTCACAATCTTCTTTCAGATCGTCAGTATGGGTTCCGCGAGGGACGCTCTACTGGCGATCTTGCGTATCTCTCTGACATTTGGTCATCGTCCTTTGGGATTTCGGTGAAACTTTTGCTATTGCGCTAGACATATCAAAAGCTTTTGACAGAGTCTGACACAAATCTTTGATTTCAAAACTGCCCTCCTTCGGTTTCTATCCTTCTATCTGTAGCTTCATCTCTAATTTCCTTTCTGGCCGATCTACAGGGTGTCCCATAAGTCCGGCATCATAGGAGAAATTCATATTTTTCTATTTCTACAAACCATAATTCATATTTTTCTTATGCTCGGGATGCCAATTTCCCGTCCACCATTCTGTAAATCGACAGAACACCCGCTACTGGTCTCAAAACAACCCTCACTGGTATACCTCTTCAAAGGAACAAGGTGCATCTTGGGGGTGATGGTATGGTGTGGCATTTGGAAGGATCGCATCATAGGCCCCCTCTTTTTCGATGAACATGTCACTGGAGGCACCTACCTCCTACGTATGCTCAAGGAAGAAGCATTTACCAGTGTCTTGAACGAAGAAGCAAATTTCCCAACATGGTTCCAGCAAGACGGCGCCCCTGCACATTACAGCACCCAAGTAAGGGAATACCTGTACCAACAATTCCCTGGTCATTGATAGGACGTCGAGGGCCTGTGGAATGGCCAGCTAGAAGCCCGGATCTCACGCCACTAGATTTTTATCTCTGGGGCCACTTGAAAGCGCTAGTATACGCAGAGAAAATTAGGAGTGTTGAACATTTGCGGCAGCGCATTATTGGGGCATGTAACACCATTACTCCTGACATCATTCACCGTGTGCTTGCTGACTGGGTATCACATCTGAATTTGTGTATTGAAAACAATGGTGGACATATTGAGCATGTTCTGTAAATAAAGGCTTTTGTTTTGCCTTTTTTTATTATTTTTCCTATGATGCCGGACTTATGGGACACCCTGTATAGCTGCGGTTGTAGTTGGCACTGTTCTTCTCCTAAGCTATTAACAGTGGTGTTCCTCAGGGTTCTCTCCTGTCACCCACTCTTTTCCTTTTATTTATCAATGATCTATTAAATCGCACTTCCTGTCCTATCCACTCCTATGCTGATGATTCCACTCTTCACTTCTCCCGCTTTACAAAACGTCCCTCTCAACAGTCACTCTGTGATTCGCGTAGGACGACTATGGGACGCCTGACCGCTGATCTTTTTGCAATATCTGATTGGGGCAGAGAAAACCTTGTGGCTTTCAATCCCTCAAAAACTCAGTTCCTCCATCTGTCTACTCATCACAATCTTCCACACGACTATCCCCTTACCTTCAACAACACAATCCTTCCTCTTCTCATAACATTCTTGGCGTTTCCTTTTCTCGTGATCTTTCCTGGAAAGATCACGTATACTTTCTTTCCAAAACAGCTTCTAAGAGGTTAGTTGTGCTGTACCGTCTCCGCGGTTTCTTCACCTTCACTCAGTTGCTGTCTCTGTACAGGGGTCGTCCCTGTATGGAGTATGCTTCTTATGTTTGGGTGGCTCAACCCACACAGCCGTACTTGACCGGATGGAAAAGGCTTTTCGTCTCATCAATTCCCCACCTCTTACTGACTGTCTTCAATCTCTCTCTCTCTTCGTTGCAGTGTTGCCTCACTCTCTCTTTACTATCGCTATTATAACGGACACTACTCTTCTGAACTATCTAACTGCATGCCTCCTGCTTTAAGGAGAGCACGCAGCACCAGACTTTCGACATTTTCTTACTCCTTTTCTGTCTAACTCTCTAACGCGAGGGTTAATCGGTATTTTCAACCTTTCATCTACTCAACCGGTGAACTCTGGAACAATCTTCCTCAATCCATCTTTCCTCCTGTTTATGACCTCCCATCTTTCAAACGCAGAGTGTCTAGGCATCTCGAAAACCCCGACCTTAATTTTGGCTCTCTTCTTTTTCTATGGGGAGGGAGGGAGGCGCTTTTGTAGGCATTCGTCTTTGGCCCTCCCTTTCTGCATAAAAAGGAAAAAAGTCCAAATTACAGTATTATTTGTATTGTGGTCCAAGGTGATTCAGAAGTTCCTCTATTTTGCTGAAATAATGGTATTTTAGGATAAGAATGGGAGCTATTGAAGAATAGGGACCCCAGCCTTCTTTAGTTAGCCTTATAAGGCTAACTAACGAAAATATCACGACCTAACCTAACCAATCGTTAGGTTAACTGTACGCCCTTGACGATTGGTTAGGTTAGGTCATGATATTTTCGTTAGTTAGCCTTATAAAGCTAACTAAAGAAGGCCGGGGTCCCTATTCTTCAATAGCTCCTAGGAATGTAGTAACATAATTAGATGTATATCTATTTATCAAGCTTAGGTCAAAGATTCGACGTGAACACTGAGCACCATGAGTGTCTCTGCAAATCTCAAATCTGTACACTGCATTGCGGAACACATTCCCAAGCATCTCTGGGATTATTTTAGCGACTGTCGCGACCTGATGGTGTTAAATCTGGAGATCGTTCTGCCGAGGGTCCGTTTCCACCACGTCCAATCCAGCGATCTGGTAAGAGCTCAGCAAGGTACGCCCGAACAATGTTTGCATAGTGACACGGAGCTCCATCTTGTTGAAAGACAACAGTATCGAGAATGACATCTGAACGAAGTTGGAGTTCAAGAAACTGCTGAAGCATGTCAAGATAAATTGGCCCTGTTACCGTAGCTTCTGCAAAGAAAAAAGATCCGCAAATCTTCGATCTTGTCATACCCAACCAAACATTATCTTCAGGAGAATCTCTCTCCCATTCGTAGAACTCGGTTGGTTTTTCACTAGCCCAGATACGGCAATTGTGTCGATTAACCTGTGTGGAATGTTGCCTCATCACTGAAGAGAATGTGGTTTAATAAGTTTTCGTTATGAATTTTTTCAATCAGTTATGCACACATGGCGGCTCGTCTTGGATAATCCTCTTCGTGTAACTCATGTAGCACTTGATATGGTAACTTTTCTTTTTTAATGTTCATTTTAAAATCTTTAGAACAGTCATTTTTGGTATACTCAGTCTACGTGATGCTGTGCGAGTTGACATTCTAGGATTTGTTTCAAAGGCATCTCTTACCAATTTGACATTTTCTTGAGAGGTACCTGGACGTTCAGATCTTGCTCATCATGAACAGATGCTGTTCTTTTAAATTTATTGACCAGCTCGCGAATTGCTTTGTCTGTAGGTCTTGGTGTGTGAAATCTTCTTTCGAATTTTTCTCGAATTTCTTAACACTTCTTCCCTTGGATAGGTAGTGTTACTACCACCACACGTTCTTGTACATACGTTCTTGTACATCCATCATCATCTATGGCCTGTAAAAAATAAAATAGAAGTATAATTATTTCAGCAAAAGAGATAGGGACTTTTGGACCACCCTGTATTACTGTAACATAAGAGAAATTGTATTATTTATTTTATAAATAAATTTCTAAATGTAAATAAATAAAAAATAAATATCTTCACAATGACTGAACAATTTAAATTCATCGTCTAATTTGAACTATTAGTTCATTTATGTATTTTAAATTAATTAGTAATTTGTATTCATAATTGACATATATTATTATTCATAACTATCCGCTTTATCCTCAATTAAGAGCCCAGTAAAGCTTAAGGGCCAAATTAAATAAAATAAATAGTCCAGTAGGGTGATCGAAAAGTGTCTCCGCAGTAGTAGTAATAAGATATTTACTTTATTGAAGTTAGATATTTTAATGAAAATTGTACGATATCGTGAAATCTTTAACAAAATATTGGCGAAGTCTAGGCTAGTCTAAGCTAAGTCTTGCTACGTTACTTACTCTAAACTAAGTCTTGCTACGTTACTTACTCTAAACAGGTAACAATGATATGTCATTACATTTATACAATTCTTATATCTCCTTATGTAAAATTTGAATAAAGTAAATATCTTATTACTACTGCGGAGAGACTTTTCGATCACCCGATACAAGTCATGTTTAAATACAAACGAACTAATACTGGAATACAGTCTTAGAGGATAAAACAATCAAAGAAATTATAATAACCTTGGAAGAAAAGATGGTGGAAATCTTAAGAAATTATGTTCCAAAGGAAAGAAGAACTATTTCGAGAGGCAAAAGCAAACAATATTCCGCAAAAGAAGAGAGTAACTACGAAGTTAATTGTAAAGAAAACAACAGAAAAGTTATGCAAATAAAATTGGAGAATACAGACAGGGAAATACAAGCCCTAATTAAGGGCCGCTCAGAGAGGGAAGCGGAAGATGCGGTGAAAGCGATAAAAGGTAACCCAAAATAATGAACTAATCAGTGACTTAAAAGAAATATCTGAAATATTGAGAGCTCAATATGAATCAGCTTTCAGTACCTCAAAAAAGCAACAAAGCAGTACCTGACAGAAATACCTTTCTGAAGAGGAATTAAATGGAGAATGTATAATTGATTTTGAATTTATCCCAGAAGATATAACGAGAGCTATCGTACGAGTGAAATCACATTCAGCTGCAGGTCCAGACAAATGGAATGCCTTGTTGATTAAAAATTGTAAGAATGAAATAGTGCATCCTTATATTGGAAAATACCGAGCATACTAAAAAGAACAAACATTGTCCCTATATATAAAGGAGGGGATAAGTCTCAAACAAAGAACTATAGACCGGTGTCATTGACATCACATATCACCAAAACATTTGAAAAAATAGTCAGAGAGAAAATGTATGACTTTCTAGAGACACAGGAGAGATTCACTGCGAACCAGTACAGATTCCGATCAGGAAGATCGTGGTGTCTATTGTGCCAACTAATAGAGCACTATAACAATATCACAGACGCACTTGAGAGCAATGATAGCTACGATGTAATATACACGGATTTTGCGGAAGCATTTGATGTGTGATCATGACATCATAGCACAAAAAATGAAACACATGGGAATAACAGGTAAAGTGGGTGAATGGATCTAGGGTTAGTAATTACATTTAGGGGTAATAATGACCGATGATGCAAAATTTGAAACACTGAATCAGATAGCTATAAACGAAGCAAAACGAGTTACGGGACAGTTACTGAGAACATTCAAAAAGAGGGCCAAGAAGGTAATGATTCCCCTGCTGAAAACACTGATTCAGGCCTGTAGCCAGTGGGTGGGGTCCGGAGAGGGGAGTCGAATGACCCCCCCCCCCTTGACAAGAAAGGACCACTTTTGTAACCATAGTTATAACTTATGATGTGATATTATAATATACAGGGTGTCTCAAAAGTCACTATCTATGCTGGCATAAAGATATGTACTTCTGGTGCAAATTTGTGTATTTAAAAAAAGTTAATTGGTTTATTATCTTGACATGCTTGAACAATTCCTCGAACCTCAACTTCTTACAGATGGCATTCTTGACACAGTAGTTTTTCAGCAGGATGGAGCACCGTGCCATTATGCAATAATTGTACGTGATTATCTTGACAGACGCTTCCCCGGTCGCTGGATTGGTCGTGGAGGAACACAACCATGGGCAGCACGTTCACCCGATTTAACACCATTAGATTTTTTCGCCTGGGGTTTCATTAAGTCTAAGGTGTACACTGGTAGAAGAATTAGTGATGTAGCCGAACTTCGAAATCGTATTACCGATGCAGTTCAGAAAATAACACCTCAAATGCTGGAAAGTGTGTTCCGGGAAACAACTTATCGCTTTGAGCTCTGTAGAGACACTGATGGTCGCCATGTGGAGACAGATAAATAAATAGCACTAATTCTTTGTGGCACTTACTTTGAAATAAATATATTTTTCATGTCTTAAACCAGTTTTTCGTAATTCCCATTATTTTTCAAAATAGATAGTGACTTTTGAGACACCCTGTATAACATCATTTAAATTTTCTTAAAACTTCACAAACTACTCTAAACCCCGCTCCGCAGTCGTTGCACCAAAAGTTTCAACCCTTTACAATTTCGACCCCCCCCCCTCCCTTGAATACTGCTTAGTCTTGACCCTATATGAAAAAGAAGAAATTAATAAACGAGAAGAAATCTAAAGAAATTTTACAGGTAAGATTGATGGCTGCAAAGAACTAAACTACTGGGAAAGACTACGTAAATTGAATCTATATTCGCTGGAAAGGAGAAGAGAGAGATCCATCATAATTTACATATGGAAAATGATCGAAAAACTGATACCTAACCTCAAACTGGACCCAATAACCACCCAAAAACATTGAAAAATAGGAAAGGTAGAGTATAGTGTTCCCAAACTAAAGACCCGACAAGAGACACCCTCAACACTGAAGGAAAATAGGTTGGTTGTAAGGGGGCCAAGACTTTTAACCAGTTTCCAAAAGACCTCAGAAACATCACAGGTGTCAGAGTTAAAATCTTAAAGGAAGACTAGATGTCTGGATCAGGACGGTACCGGATGAGCCGGGTGTGCCTGGCTATGTGCGATGGAGATCGCGAGAGAGCAACTCGTTCCTCCATCAGACCAGGCCTAGAGGTGGGGACACCAACTTGACCTTCGTGTAAAGAGAGATCGACGCACTTCTACCAGGTTACCAGGCATATATATATATATATATATATATATATAAGGCCCTCCTAGGAAGAAGTGGCTAAGCGACAAGAGTAAAAATGCCAGAAAACGCAGTTAAAGTTGTATCAATTTGAAAGTGGAATAACTCTTGAACTTTTAGAAGATATTTCGATAAAATAGCTTCAAAAGTTCAAAAGTTTTGTCACTTTCAAACTGGTACAATTTTAACTGCGTTTTCTGGCGTTTTTCACTTTTGTCGTTTAGCTACTTCTTCCTAGGAGGGCCTCATATATGCGCTGACTCGCCATGTCGGTGAGTCAGTACCACATTTGACACTGTCACCGACCGTTTATAACACTATGCCATCTTAGTATTATAGGTGTGTGACTATCGAAATTGAGTATTGTGACAAGCAGCAACTATAAAGTTAATATTAGCAGCATTTTTTTAACGAATTTACAAATTTTTAATGAAAAAATCGTTATTTTTTATCACAGACTGCAATTTTTTATCACAGACTGCACATCTGAAAAAAATTGAATTCCAGTACCCGCCCATGCCCGTAGCTTAAAACTATATTTTCAGCCCATACCCGGCCTGTGTCCGCCATACTTTCAACAAGCACACCCTTGCCCGGCCCGGAATTAAGGACCTACCCGTGACCGTACCGAGTTCTAGTTAAAGCACCGTGCTGACCCCATTTAGAGTGGGAAATGGATAATAACACAGTGGATGGACGGATATTGCGCGTATATTGTGAGACAAAAATGAATTTGAATTTAAAATAGCATTTCTGTTATTTTGCAAAATAATTTCAATATATTTTCAATTTTTAAGAGAAACGCGAAGAAATTGACATTTCATAAGATACATTATCTTTAAGAGATGCTTATTATCTTAAAAGTGTCAACACTATTTTTGGAATGGAATACTGATATTATAAAATAGACCTATAAAATCTGCGGAATCTCGTGCATTTTGCCTACAAATTAAATCTTTAGAATACATTTAATGTTTTATGAAAGAAATTTTATATCGAACAAACAGAAAAATTAGCATAAATTTACTCCGTACCTGAAATTTAATCTTTTAGACAAAGAACGAAGCTGAAAGCCTTTAAACCATTTCAACATCGTCCTTTCCGCTGCAAATAGGAAACTTGGACGGATTTAGGTAAGTAGTTAAGGAAAAGGAATAAAGAAAATTAACAATTACAATATAATATATATATATATATATATATATACACACCTTGTTAACCACGGTTCAGGTTCCGTGTGTTGGTCTCTCTTCATACGAAGGTCAAGCTAGTGGCCTGGCTTGGTGGAGGAGCGAGTTGCTCTCGCGCTCTCCACCCACATAGCCACGTACATCCGGTCATCTGGTGCCGTCCTGAGCCAGGCATCTAGTCTTCTCTTGAAGACTTCAACTTTGACCCCTGTAACGTTTCTGAGGTTCTTTGGAAGCTGGTTAAAAAGTCTTGGCCCCCTGACAACCAAGCTATTTTCCTTGTGTTGAGGAGGTCCCTTGTCGGGCCTTTAATTTGGGAACCTACACATTCTGCCTTTCCCATTTTCCAGTGTTGTTTGGATGGTAATTGGGTTTAGTTTGAGGTTTGGTACCAGTTTTTCGATCATTTTCCATATGTAGATTATGGTGTACCTCTCTCTTCTTCTTTCTAGGGAGTACAGATTTAGTTTACGTTAGTCTTTCCCAGCAGATGAGTTCTTTGCAGCCATCAATCTTGGATGTGAAATGTCTCTGCGTTTCTTCTAGTTTATTAATTTCTTCCTTTTTATATGGGGACGTCAAAACTGAGCAGTATTCAAGTTTTGATATGATCAGTGTTCTCAGCAGGGGAATCATTAGTCTTGTCCCTCCTTTTGAAAGTTCTTAGTACCTGTTCCGCGACTCTTTTTGCTTTGGTTATTGCTATCTGATTTTGTCTCGAATTTGGCATCATCGGTCATTATTACCCCCAAGTCGACCGCTTTCGTGCTTCTCTGAATTTCCTGTCTATCTGGAGCATAATATGCAGTCTGTTTAAGTTCCTCATTTCTACCATATTTCAAGAGCTGAAATTTCTCGGTGTTAAATGTCATATTGTCTTCTGACCATTTGTATATTTGTTCGTGTCCCTCTGCAAGGCCTCCACTTCATTTGCATCGCTGATTTTTCTGCTGATCTTTGTATCTTCCGCAAATGATGTTACTATACTGTTGCTGTTTACTCCACTGTCTATGTCTGTTAGCATGATAATGAACAGGAGTGGGGCCAGCACTGTACCTTGTGGTACTGAGCTGCGTACTTCTGATTCTGATGATGATACACCTTGAATTTTGACGACCTGTAGACGTTCTCTGAGGAAGTTGTAGATCCATTTTCCTTCCCACTTTGCCTGTTATTCCCATATGCATATGTTTCATTTTATGTGCTATTATACTATGATCGCATTTGTCGAAAGCTTTAACAAAATCCGTGTATATGACATCATAGTTTTTATTGCCTTCAAGCGCATCTAGGATATTGTTATAGTGCTCTATAAGTTGTGATAGGCATGATCTTTCGGATCGGAATCCGTGCTGATTTTCATTGAATCTTTCCAGCGTCTCCAAGAAGTCATAGATTTTCTCTCTAACTATTCTTTCAAATATTTTGGTGAGGTGGGACGTCAAAGACACTGGTCTATAGTTCTTTGCTTGAGATCTATCCCCTCCTTTATATATAGGGACGATGTTTGCTCTTTTCAAGATGCTCTGTATTTCCCCAGTATCTAGGGATCTCTATTAAAAAATAATTATAAACACCAGAACGATATGCCTGAAATTAATTTGTTCAAACCTTGATACATAACCCTAAAATGATAGATAACTAATTAGCATTGTCAAAATAATCCTTATACATGCCACATTATTTACATCAATTAAATTAAATTCATCAATGATTATTTGCAGGGGGGGGGACGCCAAATTCAGGTTCTGCCCAGAGCGCCATCAAGGCTTGCTACGGATCTGCATGCACCACACCATCTTAACACCACCCTTCGCTTAAACAGACTTTCCCCCTTGTGGTTCTTTCTTCAAAGGACACGTTTCTATCGCATATCAATTTGTTAGTTTTTGGGATACTGAAAGATGATTCGTACTGAACTCTTAGTATTTCAGATACTTCTGTTAGATCATCAGATAAAGCACCAGTTGTTCTCATTTTTAAAAAGTCCGATAGTCGCATGGTTTTTCGACTTTCTTTTTGCAAAATTATAGAAGTATTTTGAGTTAGCCTTTATCGCTTCTATAGCGTCGTCGTCTTCTTTTTCTGTGTGCTTCTCGATTAGTTCCTGTATGACGACATCGATACTTTGCAGTTTATCATTTAATATTTTTCTGATGTTGTTATCTTTACAATTACTTGGTTTTGCAGTCACTCTTTTTCTCTTTCGAAACAATGCCCTCTTTTGTCTCTCGAACCTGCTTCTCTTTCCTCTTTGTTGTATCTTTGGGACATGTTTTTCCACAATTTCTAACGTCTTCTCCTCTAACGTCATTAGCATCTCCTCCGTTGTCTTGGCCTTGAAAATGGTTTTCCAATCTATTACTTCCAGGCTGGATGTCACATCTTCCCAGTTTATAACTTTGGAGTGAAAATTAAAAATTTCGAATTTGCTTCTTTCTGTTGTGCGTGTTCTTTCCTGTTGCCTTTATATTAGTTGTTATTTCACTGATATTGTGGTCCGATATCATAGTTGGGGATATTTCTACATTATCAATTAGATTACTGTTGTTTGTGATATATATATATATATATATATATATATATATATATATATAATGACCGATGATGCGAAATTCGAAACACAAAATCAGATAGCGATAAATAAAGCAAAAAGAGTCGTGGGACAGGTACTAAGAACGTTCAAAAGAAGGGACAGGCCAGTAATGATTCTCCTACTGAGAATACTGCTCAGTTTTAACGTCCCCATATAAAAAGGAAGAAACTAATAAATCAGAAGAAACTCAAAAACATTTCACAGCCAAGATTGATGGCTGCAAAGAATTCAACTACTGGGAAAGTCTACATAAACTAAATCTGTATTCCCTGGAAAGAAGAAGAGAGAGTTACACCATAATCTACATATGAAAAATGATCGAAAAACTGGTACCAAACCTAAAACTAAACCCAGTCACCATTCAAACAACACTGGAAATAGGAAAGGCAGAATGTGTACTGTGTAGTGTTCCCAAATTAAAGGCCCGACAAGGTACCTCCTCAACACTGAAGGAAAATAGCTTGGTTGTCAGAGGGCCAAGACTTTTTAACCAGCTTCTAAAGGACCTTAGAAACGTTACAGGGGTCAAAGTTGACGTTTTCAAGAGAAGACTAGATGCCTGGCTCAGGACGGTACCAGATGAGCCGGGTGTACCTGGGTGGAGAGCGCAAGAAAGCAACTCGCTCCTCCACCAAGCCAGACCTAGAGGCGGGGCCACCAGCTTGACCTTCGTGTGAAGAGAGACCAACGCACGCAACAGCAACCAGGTTATATATATATACATATACTGTATATTATAAACGGAAGGCACTGGAAATGGATTGGCGTTTAACTTTGTAGGCTACTTGATGTGTTATAACTTTTCATGGCGACCCTTCCTCCCCTCACTCCTGGCAGGTGTCCATCCTTACCCCTTTCTCGCAGAGTAAGCGCACATTGAACATTAAGAACTTGCGATGTTAAGGACTGAACTTCGCTGCATAGAAACAATCAATATTATTTGATTAGGAAGAAGGCTCATTAGGGCCTGATAATTTAATCAGTGTCGTATGTAAAATGTACCGATCCAATAGTGCTCTTCCTACCCGAGAAAAATTAAGTAAAAATTTGATGGTTATATTGCCCTATTGCCCCATACGATTATACAGTTAAGATGTATTTATATATATATATATATATATATATATATACACACGAGGTGTGATCCAAAAGTTCCCGGACTGTACCGACAAAAAAATGTAGGCTTACCGTAGGTTCTAATTACTGCTGTCCCCTTCGAAGTAGTCCCCTTGGGAGTTGATACAGCGGGCCCAGCGATTTTCCCACTGCTGGAAGCACCTCTGGAACTCCATTTTGGGTATGTTGTTCAGCACCTCGTGCGATTCCGCCTGAATCTCCTCGATGTCGTCAAATCGTCGCCCCTTCAGCCGGATCTTCATCTTGGGGGAATAGGAAGAAGTCACAGGGGGCTAGGTTGGGGGAGTAGGGGGGGTGGGGGACCACTGCCATGTTGTTTTTGCCCAAAAACTGCTGCACAGACAGAGCGAATTTGGCAGCGATCCGCCTCATGTTGAGTTCCTCCGTGAGAATGCGTTGGCATGAACCAAACGATAGGCCAACGATGCTGTAGATGTTGTTATCATAGTAGTTCGCCGACGGTCCTCGTGGATGGCCTGACGCACTTTTTCAACATTTTCGTCGGTTCTGCTGGTTGAGGGCCGACCAGAACATTCGGAATCCTCAACCAACGTTTGCCCACGTTTGAACCGCGAGAACGACTTGAAAGTCTGGATTCTGCCCATGGCGTCATCACCAAATGCTTGTTGAAGCATTTCGTGGGTCTCCGACGCGGTTTTTGCCGAGTTTGAAGCAAAATTTGATGCACACGCGCTGCTCCTTCATGTCTGCCATTTCTCTTCTCCAAAAATCGCATAAAACCACTAACACTAACGCACAAAAACGCTCGTGAAAAGAAAACGCGTAAGCGTATCACCGTGTCATTCGGCACACTGCTAAATCTGCTTCACGATAAAGCTGTTTAGCGCTATCTAGCGGCCCAAGTCCGTACTACGGCCTGTTAGCGCTCCATGCTGCCAGTCCGGGAACTTTTGGATCGCACCTCGTATATATATATATATATATATATATATATGTGTGTGTGTGTGTGTGTGTTTGTTACACACAGACCGTGCATAGAACAAGGAACTCGGCATTCATTCCTTTTCCCTCCCGCAATTTCTTTTTTCCCGTTTAGGTCAACTGTACGCCCTTGACAATTGGTTAAGTTAAGTCATGATATTTTCGTTAAAATATTCCATTGAAATATTATATGCAAAACAAGTTGGTTGTCTTTTGAAATATTATATGCAGAAATGCGGGGGAAAAAGGAATAAGTTGAATATTTTAACGAAAATATCATGACTTAACCTAACCAACTGTCAAGGGCGTACAGTTGACCAAACTGGGAAAAAAGAAATTGCAGGGGGAAAAGGAATAAGTGCCAGGAACTCTTTTGGGAAATTAAAGCCACTATATATGTAGAGTTCGAATAAGTAATGATAAATGAAAAATACTATATAGTTTTTCTTTTTCATGATGGAAGGTTCAGAAGAGTTCCTTGTTCCATGCACAGTCTGTGTGTAACATAAAAGTTTCTCAGAGGACCATTCTGAGTTTTCCGAGTTGTATCATATATATATATATAAAGCCTGGAGTGTCTGCTGTGCAAACTAACTAACGATGCAAGTAAAGAATGATTATGAATTTAACCACGCATTGGATTATGATAACATAAGTCTTGGTTTGTTTCATTAGTGATGACTGATGAACCATGTAAGGGGGGGCCTCGCTAGTACCTTGATAATATATTGGTGCGGTGCTTTCGAAGTGCGTGTTTCTAGTGTCCATTAAAAGTCGTAAATTTGAACTTAATCTTAGATCGATGGTAATTAACTCGTGAAATATAAAATTAATGTGGTTATTAAGCAGTAAGACAGTGGTTGAATGAAGTAGGAAATGATAAAGGGTTGGTTGGTTTAAACCAATGCTTCCCAACCTTTTTTAGGCAAACGCCCCCTTCTGTCCATCATTATTTACTGGTGCCCCCTCATAAAGATAATAAGGATAAGTGATAAGTGATTTATTAATAGAAGGTAACAATTTTACAGTTTCCTAGTGCCTCCCCCCCCTAAGATTCTCAAACGCCCGCGTCAGGAACCACTGGTTTAAACCATTAAAGAATGGCTTATTTCCCTTTTTTCGTGGAAAAAAACCTTTTTGAAGGAAGATCTCTGTTCTCATCTTTCGAGATTTAGGACCCTTCAGTAATGCTTGTCTATCAATTAAACCGTAATATTTAACCTCTTTTAACAATTTAAGATGATAAGACGTAAACATATCTAAAAAAACAATAGTATTTCGTGCTTTTTTTAATTATATTTATTAGACTGAATTTTTTGAAAAGGAAACACATTTTTACTTTTTGTAAGTATCTGTCAATAAGCCAGCGCTGTAACTCAGTGAGTAACACCGTTTCCCTATAATCGAAGTAAACACCCTGAAGTCCGGGTTCGAATCCCGCCGCAGTGGGCCACATTAATTGGCCTGAGTGATGTGCCAGTTTCTGGCCTTCCTGTCTAATTATTATTAATTCTCCCAATAAAGGTAAGATTTCATTTATGTCGAAACCCATTTGTGGTTATGTATTCATGGACTCTAATTTGAGAACTAAATATTTGATCCACGTCAAACCTAAATTTGAATAGGCTTGCCTTAAATCCACTGCCTTATGTTATGTAAAGTGTATTATGTATATTAAGTAAGCATCTCATGTTGGATTGGAACTTAAAAATGTATTTTTAAAGCCTTAATCTTTAAGACAAATTTAATTATGGTTTACAATATATATACAGTATATATATATATTATATATGTTATTTGTAGTAAATAAAATTACAAGGTACAAATGTAACCCTAAAAGTAAAAGGCCGGTATGAGGCTGCACCGGGTCTGGACAAAAGCCCCCTGGACAAAAGCCCCCCTAGGATAAAAGCCCCCTGGACAAATTGCTGGGTAGGGCAAGTCAGGTGTCACATCTAATCTGAAAAGATCAGAAGATATTTAGGTGAAATAAACAATATTAACCTGTTATGTTAATTGAATGCCCAGTTAGGTCAACTGAATGCCCAGTTAGGTCAACTGAATGCCCAGTTAGGTCAACTGAATGCCCGGTTAGGTCAACTGTACGCCCTTGATGATTGGTTAGGTTAAGTTGTGATATTTTCGTTAGTTTAAACGAAAATGACGAGAGCCAAAATACATAAACTATAAACTAGTAAGGCTATAGAAGGTCGTGTTAAGGTTATGGGGCTGTTAGTTTGAATCTACACGTCTGTCAGTTAACCATTTTGGGTTGCTATTACGTGACGTGTTCATAAACTGTAAATAATAAAGAATAAAAATAATGATTAAAAAAATTCTTATTATTATTTGTCCTAGCAGGCTTTTGTCTTAGGGGGCTTTTGTCCTACACTCGGGGCTGCACACATAACGACTGGGGGTAGGGTCTACGTAACCCCATAATGAAAATTACTTTTATAGGTTTAATTAAACAATTTATTGTTACTAAACAATAATAAAAATTAATTTGCGTACAATGAAAGACATCATTTACAGAAATACAAATGTACTTTTATTGTGATGTGGCATGGTGGCTTTCTAGGGTTAAAAAGTGCTAAAGAACAAATAATGACGATACTCGCAAACTCAAGGATAAAGGACAAATCACACCCTAAACAAAGTCTTCTCTTTGAGAGGAATTACGAAAGAAACAAAGCGGCCTTTACGTGCTTAACTGGAACACATCTTAAAGAATACGAAACTATATTGAAGACAATTACAGTGTTTTGGGAATGCGCGGAATGAACACGAAAAGGGTTGGGGGTTGGGGGTTGCGTATACATGCAAAATAAATGCACCGCAGAAATGATATTAAGAAGATCAATAACTATGAAGAACTGCTAGACATGAAAAATAAAAGGCTACGTATGATAAGAATAGCAGAATATATGGACCTCCAAATACTCCAACTGAAAAGTTCTGTAATGTGGCTCAATTCCTATATAATTCTCAGTATAGATTTCAGTATTCCATCCATTAAATATAAAAGGATAGGTAGAAATGTGTGTGTATATATATAGTATTAAGGAAGACAATGGAAGCTCAAAACGAGACGAAGAACGAGCAAGAATGCTGTATGTTGTCGTTTGCTGGAGAATTTATGTTAATGCAAGCTATTACAGAAAATGGGAAAAGCAATAATTTAGATCAACAGAGAGATTTTTAATAAATTAATTTAATTTTTTTGGGGGTAAAGTAAAAAATTTATTAAGTACTTTCCTGTTATCCCGGACCCCAGACTTTATGCTGAAAATATCACAACTTAACCTAACCAATTATCAAGGGCGTACAGTTGATCTATTAGTAAATAGTAAATACTATTCCAGAAACAAACAATGTTATAATTAATAATAGATCAACTGTACGCCCTTAATAATTGGTTAGGTTAAATCGTGATATTTTCGTTAGTTTTAACGAAAATATTCTGTCAAAATGGGGGGGGGGGAGATAACCTACAAGTACCTAACTTTTTAGCTTAACTACGATACATTTAATTATATACAATATACATACAGAAATAAACAAAACTTTACAGTCTTCCTGAGACTTCCATCACACTACGTCACGCAGAGACGGATGAAACAAAGTACCTTTTACCAGGTGGTAAGGGGGGGGGGGTGTCTTTGTTTTGGTACAAAATTAAGTCACTATCAGATAATCCCAAATATTCTCATTGTATAATAATGGGGGACTTTAATGCTCATGTGAACCCGGAATGTTTTATAGAATTGGGGATCTTTTCCGTTTGACTGCCGCCATTGAAACATAAGAGGTGAGTGCCCCCAGCCTTCTTTACTTAGCCTTATAAGGCTAACTAACGAAAATATCACGACCTAACCTAACCAATCGTTGGGTCAACTGTACGACCTTGACGATTGGTTAGGTTAGGTCGTGATTTTTTTGTTAGTTAGCCTTATAAAGCTAACTAAAGAAGGCTGGAGGCCCTGATCTTCAGGTGATCCCCTTATTTTTCTGAGTACACGATTAAAACTTAAAAATTAAGCATGGATCTTGAAAGTAATTAAAATTGTTTATAAGAAACAAAATTTGAAGGGGAAATTAAGAAAAGCTTTTTTATAAAGTAACTTATTTTGTATCATCAAGACATTTCAGTTAAAATACAAAATACAAAAAGTTTAATTATGTTTCAATGGCGGCAGTCAAACGGAAAAGATCCGAATTGGGTAACACGTGTGAGTCTGCTAATTTAATTACGAGTGATTTAGAAGTATTAGGTGTTAACTAGCAATAATTTTACATATGTAAAACTAATTGATCACTGTCTCACTATTAATAGTAAGGATCACTGTCTCACTAGTAATAGTAAGGGTCAAATTGACAATGTTCATATTCTGCATGATTTCCTTCTTTCTGATCGTAGACCGTTAGAATTGTCAATTAATTTTACCAACTTATGTAATACGTAATATAACAAGAACTGAACAGGTAAGAATAATCGCGTTGATGGGTCTTAATGTTAATATCCACCAGAGAGTAGAATATAAAGACCTCTTCAATAATTTATAAATTTTGTATCTTGCCCGTAGTAATCTTTGTTCAAATGATTTTCACTGCATGTAAAATCATAGATAAGTATTATAATGATATAGTATCCATATTAAGCAGGAAAGCCCCCTGATTAAATCTGACAACTGTCATACGAAAATTATTTTTAGATGGAATGATTTTCTTGCCCCTCTGAAGAGGGAATCAAAAGACGCTTACGATTTATGGTGCTTTCATGGAAGACCCAGATTAGGACTAGTTTATATGAATATGTGTAGAAGTAGGGATCAGTATAACGCAGCAGTCGAAATTTGTTACAAAGGTCCTTATAGTGGACCGGCCAAAATTCAAAAATCGACTTTGAACGGCGTTTTTTGTTAATAGCTGGCACCCATGCTAAATCAATGTACCTGTGGGTGAGGAATAAAATGCAGGTGGATGCCACTCTCGCTTTTGGCTTTGAAGGTCATTTTCGAGGTCAAACTGTGCAAAAAATATATTTTCTAATTTTAATTTAAAAAAAATATTCTGAGCCAATTGGTTTGACCAAATGTTTCATTTTGCCACACTTAGTGATAAAGAAGTATGATGACACGCTTATTCCATCCGAATTACCAACTCAAGGTCAAATTCAAGTTAATCACGACCGAAATTGTGCTAAAAATTTGTGATTTTTTATTTTAATTGGCGAAAAAAAACATTGAGCAAGTCTTGTCAAAACAATTTATTTTAACATGATTAGTGCCTAATAAGTTTGATGGCATGAATTAAGTACTCACAGTAACAGAATTATCACAACTAAATCACAAAGCAGTAAATATAGCCCCATAACTATACAGTTTACACACTAGTAACATCTACAAGTTCACGTTTCTTGATGAAAGCACCGAAATGCTGCACTGACAGTCACAATTGTGTGGATTGCAATCACTTAAGAACAGAGTTATTAGTTCCTTACAGCACATTCCAGCTTCTCTCGATTTCAGCCCGGAAGAGAGACATAGATCTACTGTCCAGCTGGGTTACAGCAACCGCTGTCGTCACAACCACAAGCTGTCGTACACTTCATCCTTTTCCTGAAGCAGTTGCATCTAGCTGTCTTGCACTTTTTCTTGCAACCACAAGCAACAAGCTCCAGGCAGGCTTCAGGGATTGGAGGAAGTCTTGTCCACACTGGTAGGAGGCTCCCATCTTCCAACTTCCAGGCTGAAGTGTCCACCGGATCTTCAACATCTACGTGCTCTTTGTCAGCCTGGAGCCATATTTTGGCCTGATAGTTTGCCCGCTTGGCGTGGAGCTCCAGGGCATCCTTTGTCGGTGGGAGCATTTCCAGAGTCTTCTTGGCCTTCCCAAAAAGGTGAACTCTGGCGTCATCAACTGTGTGTTGTTCCGGGGTGCCATACAAATGACACACAAACTTCTCAACATCTGCGATATCCCCATCTCGACCAATGGCGTGCAGCAGGAGTGGGTGGTCACTGAACACCTTCCAACACTTCTTTTTTCCATGACCACTGAAGGACGAGACTGTGTCACACCCGGTCAAAGCGTGGAAGCTGACCAGGTTGTCCCTGACTGGGGGCGACAAACTCTTGAATACATCGTGCACGGGGTAGCATTTTCGGTTCTTGGCCGTTCCGCACAGCATCCACACTTCAGCGACCTTGGTGCAAACGAAGTGAATCAGCAGCACCATTACATCAGTATCTCTGCACACTACCAGTATTCGTTCATAGCCCTGGGACGCTGCATCACATGAGTGAAGGATGAGCCTGGTGTCCGCCTCTTCATGGTTGCTATGCAGTGGAACGTCATGTCGCCTGGTTGACCGTACTTCAGTGGCTTCAGAGAAGCCACCCCCCGTCACCAGCTGACATCTTTCTTGAAGATCTCTGCCCTTCTCAGTGATGACGTTAGACAGAAACAAGGCTAGGTCAGCCTTGTTTGTATCCAGGGCCATGAAGTTTTTCCACACTTCAGGCAGTGGAACTTGTGGGCCATCAATGACTTTCCGAATCGGTTTCTTCTTGCTTGCACGCTTTGTCCTGGTAACTGCTTTGATCGATCCTTCCCCTGCGTACCGATCAAAGATGACATCAACTCTTGTTGTGTGTTCATTGAAATAACTCGTCACGGCCTTGAAGAACACTTCAGCATAGTCGCCGAATGTCCGACAGCCGCCAGGCTTGCCAAGAGCTTGGATGAGTGCATGGCCATCTATCATCACACAGGTCTTCAGATCAGAGGTTGGAACCTCTGAGCTTATGGTCTGCTGAGCCATCAGGATGTTCATCAGCTCAGACTTCGATGTCGAATTCATCTCTCCTCCTGCCTTCGCCAGACTAAATGGGACTGGGGACAGTTCATGCTTCAAGACGTTGACCATCTCCACCATGCGACCTGCGGTCGCGGCATTCAGGAGCCGCTGTAGTAGCTTTCTGTTTGATGGTCTTCTGCATGTTCTGCTTGGTGGAAACTGTAGCTTTGTACACATCAGCGAAGGTTTTCGACCGATGTTTCTTCATCGTTTCATGGAAGCCTACTATCTGTTCAATCAGTCTCTCCTTCATGAAGCCGATTACATGCTGCTTTCCTCGATCCTGAGCTGTCAGCAGGTTCTCCACAACATCTGTGGGTGCAGTGTCTTTGGTTGCCAGTGAAACAAGTGGGATGTTAGTGGCGGCATCTGTATCTCCTGCTTCACTCACGTGAACTCTGAAGACGTCAAACTGCTTCAACTGCTGAACTAGCTTCATGACATCATGAGCGTCACGCCTAGTGCGAGAAGGCAGACTGTCAACCCGAGTGAAGGTGGCTTCCCCATCATCATCTTGAAGATTGAAGAGGCATCTTGTGTCTTGAGAGATGCGTGACCGCTCTGACCATGTGATGCAGAACCTGTCTCTTGCTTGGTCATTCTTTGTGATGCCGATGATACCATTGTGCATCTTGCATGTACGATTTATCCATTCGGTTGCCTGATCAGCTGGAACTTGGTTGAAGCGCTTCGCCGTCCTCTTGACGACAAAGTTCCCATTACAGAACTCTGCATGAACTTCTGGTGCTGACTTCTCAAGACCTCTCATATCAGCCAAGTAGACCGGCCCCCAACGTGCATAGTTTGTGTGGTCATAGATAGTTAGCCAAGGCAGCATTGCAGCAAAGGCTTCTATGTGGAGACTCCACATGCCATCTCTCTGAGCTCTGATGAAGGCCAGTAGGATCTCTACCATTTCCATGTAGGATGACCACAGCATGAAGTTGGGATTTTCAGAGTGCTGGTCATTGAATTCCTCCATGAGACTGTGGAATTTCTCATCTGCCAAAACGTCTGAGAAGTTGTCAACAGCATCGCGCATCTCATCTATGTCAGCTCTGTCTTTGAAAAGCGAAGCAACACTGAGGGCAAGCTGTTTGACGTTCTCATCTCCGTTGCCAGTTGCAGCCAGCCATAACTCAAACATCTGCCACTTGATGCGCCACAGTGCCTCATACGTCAGCTGGTGACCTCTCACAGCTCGGTAGTAGGCCTTGCCGTCCAGCATTTTCTCAGTGGTGTTAGCCGCGTACACACCTGCCTCTGTCCATAAGTCATCAAGTCCCACACTTTCCATGTGTTGACCAATGGCTTTCAGAAAGTTGAAGCAGATATGGAGGCCTCCCATAAGCAAGACCACGTTGGGAAATTTCGAGTTTGCCCAGACTAGTTCCTTACCCCTGCTGTACAGAGGCTGGTCAGCAGTGATGATGGTGTACTTCTGGCTGACATACTCAGAAATGGCCATGAAGCGATTGATGACGGTGGTCATGGTGTCATTGCTGGTCTGCAGGATTGGCAACATCCCGGCGGTCGTTACTGGTGGATCCGCAGTGCTGACAGATTGATTGAATGCTCCTGGAACGGACATCGCTTCATCATGGATGCGTGACACCACCCAGGCCAAGTCCTTGGCACGTTCCCGGTCCCTCTCAGGTTCATGTGACAAGTCGTCTATGTCATTGTCGTAGCCAGGAGGAGATGGCCTCTTGCCAGATGGGAGAGTAGCCTGGTCCAGCCTTTGGAACTCCTGTAGGTCATCAGGTTTGATAGATTTCGATCTCTTGTGCTTGCCACCCTTTTGGCCATGACTCTGCTGTGGAGGGGGGCCTCTCTGCCATACCATCAGTTGAGTGCTGTGGAAGGTGTTCTTCCCGTCTAAGGTTGACTCCAAGACATCTATGTTGTCACAAGAGCAGTGAATCATTCTCTCTTTGACGATGGTGTCAGGGATGTAGACACATCCATTCTCAGCATACCTCTCCAGGATGTTCTGAGCGATGGTGGTGTCTATCCTTCTTACAGTGTCGATACCAATAGTGTGATTTGCGCGTGGAACAGATCTAGGAGTGCTTCTGAGCGGGTGGCTTGGTGTAGAGTAAGACCCAAACCCACATGCTTTGGTGTCAACTTTCGTCGGTTGGAGACTGCATAGACTATGTCCTGGGCAATGCTACACACACTCTGCTTCACTTTCTGGTCCTCTTCACTTCCCTCATCCACAGCATCCATTCCCCAAAGAGCAATCGTAGAAACAGGTACAGACTGTCGGGTATGACGCGATCAACATGTTCCTGATCAAGACCTTGCCATGTCTCGGAGTGTCCAGGAGTTTCAAGAAGATCTTGTCGAACCTTCAGAGCCACGTGTACCATATCTTGGAATATGCTGCTAGTGGCACACATGCGGACATCAGCATCTTCATCTTCAGTAGACTCTGACTCAGAGGTGACAGGACCTTGTTCACAAGACTTAGCCAGTGCTTTGGAGATGATGAAATCTGAGCTCTCTCCAGGGTAAATCAGCAGCGGGCCCCTTGACAATGGGCGTACATAGCTGGCGTTTGATCCAAGCAGCCTTTGAACATCTTCGTAGAACGTTGTTCTCCTGGAGTATTTCACGGTGATGCCGGTGTCATTACACATACTCTCGTATCTGTCCCAGACGTCTCCCATGTCGTATACGTGACCACGAGACAGGCCTACTGTCAAGTCTTTGCACAGCTTCGTCATGCACTCATTTTCAGGCCCTTGCTGCTCCTCTGACACCGCTTGTTTTCTAGTACGTCTCTCAAATGTCACCAAACATGCCAGATGATAGCAGCCTTCAACTGCAATCACATCACTCACCGCTGACAACGGTATGCTCATGACAGGGTCGTGTTTGGCACGCTGGATCAAGTCATCTGACTTCTCCATTGTCTCCACCCTGTGCAGTTTCTTTGTGGTCTTCTTTTGGCAAAACATGCAGAGGGTCCAGTCAATCACTGGTGTTGAACGTCTACGCTTTGGGGGAAAAGCCTGAGAGCCTGCACTTTTTGTGGTCGCCGATGCACCCATGGTCTGCTGCTGACTTCGCAGCCTTTTGAGTTTGCCTTCAGAGGTGAATAAAGAGTAGCATGATTTATGCCACTTGAGTTCCAATGCATTGAAATCATCCTTGGAATGACTTTCCAGTCTTTGTAAAACATCAAGATAGTAGGTATCTCCCAGGTTCTTTCTCTCATCGCCCACAGTCATAGTTCTTGCTTTTCCTTCTGCTGATGCTGTGCGCAGGTCACCAGCGCTGCTTTGGCAGAAGAAGCAACAATCCTCACTGACATCCTGACGTTTCCTCTTGCGCTTGATGACAGCTACAGGGTCCATTGCTGATGAGCTCCCTATCTGCAAAGACAAGTGGGAATGGCAGTATGTAGTAGCCACAGATATATTGAAACAATTCGAAACATACCTATCCTTTAGCAGTATTATTATTATTTTTACCAGCTGGCACTGTCTGCACTCTTTTAATTGCATATACCAAACCAATGTCTGGCCAGCCAGTGCATTGAAAATATTCAACATGTGAAAGTATGCTATTACTTGTACTATGGTAGTAGTAGGCACATGCGCACCTCACCCAGCATGCTAAATGTAGTTTTAATGGAAATAAAGACATCCAGAGTCATAGTTACATTCAATTATTATCCATAAAATCACAAAAATATGCTTTATGTGCTAATGATACACCTTTAAACACGTTGTTACATAGAGCCACCACTGAAATGCAAAAATTCGAAATTTTTCAGAATTTGACTTTTGTAACCTTGTATGGGACCTTCAAACCCAATTGCGACTCATTCGCAACTCCCGAACTGAAGGCTAAACACTCATTTATTCTAAAATTTCCCGCTATTTCTTCAAATTCATAATTCCATTGATGACAAGCTTTCTTGGGCCAGAAGCAAAAAAGCCTCCTTAAAGAAACAAACTACCACCGCTAGGTTTAACTGTAGAAATGATTTTTTTTCCTCGAATGCAGTATTTGATTTTCGTCAAGCATACCGTTGCTCATTATTACCGAATAATTCAATTTTAGTCTCATTTGTCCAGAAAATTTTCTTCCAGAATGCAAATCCATCATTTCGATGATACTTGGCGTACTTTAAACGAGCTTCTTTGCGCGCTTTTCGTAGTAGAGGTTCTCTTCGTGCAACTCTTCCATGCAGACCAATACTTTCTCATTCTACGACGTACAGTAGAGAGATGGACATGGAACATAGGCGGTATTAATGTTCGTCAAATATCACCCGCAGTCACTCTTGGATTCGTAGCAGCCATTCTTTCAATCCGTCTAGCTGTACGTTCTGAAATCTTGCAAGGTCGTCCACACCTTGGTAGAGTTTTCATTGTTCCAAAGCCTTTGCATTCTTTATAACTGCTGCAACTGTCGTAAATGGAATTCGAAGTTCTCCTATCTTCCTATAACTCTTTCCAGACTTGTGTGTAGCAGTAACAGATCTCTTAAGATCTGTAGACAGCCCTTTACTATGACAGCCCATTGCTTACTATTATACTAATGACTTATACGGGGCTCCAATAAACCTTAGCCCCCCGCCCATGGCCTAAACCATTAGAGGTACAGTAAAACTAAACATACCTTACAAAAGAGAATTTAATCTTGCATTTAATGAGAAACAATTAAAACTTGGTGTTCCCGCCATTGGCTTCCAAGACAGCCTGAATTCGCTTTGGGTAGCTTGCCAAAAGTGACGTGAATAGATCTTGATCGTTACGCAAATTTGCTAAAACAGTTTCAGTGTGTTGCGTCATTGTATCCTTCGAAAATCGATTTGCTGCAGGTTCGTGAAACAAGAGACATTCAACCTTGTCCTTTATAACTGATCCAATATGTTCACAGACGTTCAGGTTAGGAGAATTTCCTGGCCATTCTTCATTTCCAAAGAAATCGATCTCATGGTTCCGCAACAACTGTTGAGTGGCTAATGCCTTAAAGCAGGGGGCCTTATCGTGCAGAAGTGTGACCTGATCGACATCCATAACATTGTTTGGGTTTCTTAGAAAAGGAATGACATGCTGGGATAGAATAATATCACGAAAATACTGTCCATCCTAATTCTGACCATTTGGCTTCAGCACCCACATGAGCTTTGCAGTGAACAAAACAAACACACGAACTCAGTCTGGACTTTTTAATAATTCGCGATAATGTTCATTGTCATCGATTTCATCTGGTGTTTTGGCCCACACTCGATCATTTTGGTAGTTAGGCCGACGTGTTACGTAAACAAAAAATTCATCGGAGACAGCTAAATGCATGAAATCATCCACATCCCAATCTTCAAGGTAATGGGCAAACCACATTCTGTCATCGATGTTAAGTTGAGTTTTTCTTGGCTTTGGAAGTTCATGCCAAGGCTTTAAACCTTGCCTATGACGGTACAGTCGAATGATCTCACCACTAACGATCTTTCCTCTCAACACTTCGATCTCTCTAGAAAGTTTAGCACAGCTGTTTTTCCGCTTACGCGTACCGCTTTCAATGATGTCCTTTGTTTCCTGAGAGTGGCAAATTTGGGCGTCCAGATTTGGTTGTATCCATTTCACATTCATCCAAAGCTTTATTCCAATTTCTTTTGACGAAGTCCTCACTTCTTCGCAACTTTTTGGCAACCCATGAACGTGTTATAAAGGTGGCTCCAGCATCACGAGCTTCCCGAAATGTTATTGCTCGTACGCGATGTATCACACGTTGCCTCTCCGAATAACCAATTATGATAATTGAGAAGCCATTATATTATCACTTTATCAGCTAGAGTAATTTTAATACCTGCAATAAAAAATAATTTTGTATATTTTTATAATCACTAAAAACTATTTCGATATAAGTAAACATGTAAGCTGCAAATGGGGGGGGGGGGGGGGGCTAAGGTTTTTTGGAACCCTTACAGTCATCCGTCTTCCATGAAAATTCACAGAAGAACATGTAACGTATTTAATAATTTTGTTTTGTAAATAAATGTACGAAAACTTTTGCATTTTAACTTTTTTTTTATTTTCCTCAAATTCTTTGATGTTTTAGATAATGTGTTGGAGTTGTATTCATTTTTTAGTTGTTAAATTTTTTTCAAATGAACAGCAAACTTTTCATAACTATCGTATGCATGAGACAAAGATAAGGATGAATATAACTGAAATATTTCTCTGTACAACACTTGTGAGCGCCAATGTACCAATGTACTGTGTACACACACACACACACACACACACACACACACATACACACACACACACTGTATGTATTAAAGTATACGTACCAAAAACAATCCGAAAGACTATATACAAAATTCTGTCATTATCATGGTTGTATTGGGTAGATAGTGACTAGATACCCATTTACCTGCCCGGGCTGGGTTTTTTACAGTAAAAAACCTGGGGGGGGGGATCGGTGAAGTGTTTTTTTTTTTATTTTTTCTTACAATTTAAAAATTACGATCCAATTTCAGTAATGAATATGATTCAACATTATTCAGTTGTTGTTAATGAATTTCAATTTACTAAAACCTGTCATGTTATACGAAACAGACTGAGTTCCTACTCAAATATGAATTTGTAGCCCACTAAAGTGATGGAAATATGGAAGTGGAAAATCAGATCTTTTGCGCAAAACTTTATTTTTTATCTGCCAACATTATTTTGTAAATCTAAAAGTGTATTCATTTATGAAATAAGAATTTTTGTTTTTTATACTAGGTTCTTACATCTGCCAAAAGTGTACTGTAAATCTAGGTGTAGCTCTTCACTCATGAAATAAAAGAGTGGGTACCAACGAGTATATTCCATATGAAGAAAATGATCCATCAATTCGCAACTGCCAGTAGCATGATAATCTCTTCATTTTTTGAACTATTCTACGTATAAAATGGTATGTATGTGAGAACATTACCAATGAAAATAAGTAAAATCTTTTTGAAAATTAAAATAAATGACAATCCATTCTCCGCATTATTGCTCGCCATAGTTTAGAGTTTAGACCATACTATTTTTGTAAACTAACAAACTTTACCAAAAGTAAGAACAGCAAGAATTTTTTTGTTTCACCAATCTTCACCCTTGCTCCGTTTGAAGATTTGATGACCCTTAACCAATTTTTTTTGGCCTTTTCTACTCCTAATCTGTTGTGTAGTTTACTGTGTACAAAGCCAAAGCGGAAAATAGGCTCTTAACAGATGCAGAACTTGCTGTAAAGAACTGAGTTGCTTTATGATTATTTATAAACATTATAAGCCATATATATATATATATATATATATATATAATATATATATATATATATATATATATAATTATTTAAGTATAACAGGATTCAAGTATTTAAGAGACCACTAAAACGCACTTTCACCCAATAAAACGGGTGTTTTGCAAAAACCCTGGTTGGTCGTTGTTTTTTGATAAACCAGGGTTTTTACAACCCTGGTCATTATTCCTTAACGTCTTATGGCCGATTATTCCCCACTCAATGTTATCCCCATTCCCATTCGCGGTCCGCAAATGCAAATTCACAAAAGGAAAAATCCACATTTGAGAAAAGTTTTTCTTGGTTTGAGGAACAATGTCATTATTCCCATTCGTGGTAAAGGCGCCAAATTGGAATGGATTTTTCCTAACAACCTAACCTATCGTAACCTAACCTAACATAATTTAACCTAACCAAGACCAAAGTGGGAAAGCCGTGGATGAGAATGGCATGAATTGGGAATAGACCGATTTAAAAATTCCTCCATTGAAATTCTCACTCTCCGCTTTCCCACTCTTGGGCGCGAAATGAAATGGGAATGACATTGAGTGGGATGATACCTCATGAGTCTTCACTGACAACGGTTCGAATGCTTCCTATGTACTTTAAGTTCAATTTATTTCTAATGCATTTAATCTTAAAACTTAAATTCTTGTATGTTATTCTGAATTAACATGAGAATTAACTTGCATGTAAGTAGTATAGCCGCAAAAGGGGAGAGTGCAAGAATGTTGCAAGTGATTACGTAATGTTGCAAAGGGGGTGGGGGTGTTGCAAAATAAGGAAAAAAATAAAAAGATAAAAAAATACCCCCAAAGGGCCCTTTGTTGCCAACCGGGGTTGCAAGGGGCATGCAACTTGGGGGCGGAGTTCTCCCCCAAGCTATTCCCCCCAAAGGGCCAGAAAGGAGAGAAAGGAGGAGAGGTGTTCACCTGGCAGGAGCCAAGTGCATATTAAGACTTCAGCCGAGTAGGCGTTGTTTTATAGGCTCCTAATCAGCCAGTTGGCTTAGAAGGCGTAAATAGCTTGAGTTGCCAGATAGCGCCATGTATTCAGTTTGTGCTATATATTTAATTCTAATCGAAGACTGAGTTGCCAGATACCACTTTTTAGCATTGCCAGATACCATTGTATACATTATTATACTCCTAATCAGCCAGTTGGCTTAGAAGGCGTAAATGGCTTGAGTTGCCAGATACCACTTTTTAGCATTGCCAGATACCATTGTGTACATTATTATAGACTCCTAATCAGCCAGTTGGCTTAGAAAGCGTAAATGGCTTGAGTTGCCAGATACCACTTTTTAGCATTGCCAGATACCATTGTATACATTATTATATTTCTTAAAAGTTGGTTTAGAATACCGGTAGTAGGTTTAGAAGGCGTAACATGATATAATTAAGTAAAACAACATTGCATCATTCTGTTTATTATAAATATATAGAAAATAAATATACATTTCAATAATAATTGAGGAATATGCATATAATCATAACAGTACAGGAAATATATACACACAATTATGGATATATATAAAATAAATATACATCTCAAATAGAAATAAATATACATTTCAATAATAATAGAAATATGCATATAATCATAACAGTACAGGGGAAATATCACGCAAAATATATAAATACATTTCAATAATAATAGAAATATGTATATAATCATAACAGTACAGGTGAAATATCACGCAAAATATATAAATACATTTCACTTTTTTTTTAAAATACTAAACTCGCACTTAATCGAGTTTACAATTACATCATTATTGCTCTGCATTACGCAGTATATGCGGCTTAACAATATTTCACCGCTTAAAGTATAGGGAAACCTGTATTCGATATGAAGGGCTTTCATATCCTTCAGTACTATTTTGTTCCCACTTTACAACCGGTTGGTAAGTCATCTTTAAATACGTCTAGAATACAATCAAAAGCACGCACAAAGAGTTCATCGTTAGCTACATTATTAAACAAGTTTATAAACACGCTTTTCCAATCGAGGGTTTATTTCTACCGACTCGAGCTTTTCAATCGTGAACTCACTCAACATAGCGGCAATTGAAATAATCTTCTAAATCGTTACGACAACTGCGCGTTATATAAAGAAATAGTTCTTCAGGGTGAACGGTGTAGGTGAGCTCGGCCTTGTACCGATCAATTGCTTTGTACCAAAGTTCATGGTATTTCAAAGAGTCTAAACTTTTAAATAAACGTCCAGCACTAGACCATTCTCACCAGCCCTACACTCGGTAAACCCATCGAGCAGAGCGGTGTATGCGTATTCAAGTACTGTATCAAAATAAAGCATATCCGTAACACGCGCGTCTAATATAGGTTTCAGCTTGCGGAATCCGACGATTTCAAACATTCTGTCGAGGATGAAACGGTTTCGCGTAGGAACAAGAGCGTTATTATCAGAAACATTCTTCCACATCAGCCGTATATCAATGCACGGCCGATCGTTATTTATACACAACGTACATACAACGGCGTATGAGGGTGCGTCACTAATCTGCTCTCTTCTTGTACCTACGTTAGCAGGTATTTTATAACGATCTTCACTCCACTTCTCACTATCACGAAGATTCTATTCATCTCCTCGACACTTAAATAAACCCGTTTGTTTGTTTGTCTACATTCCGTTTCCAGCACATAGCTAATGGTACCGGAATTACGCCTGAACACGCGCAACGATTTCGTCACGGACACATCGTACGAGGCGTTGAGAATGCTGCTCAAAGGAAGTTCCATCGTATTTGAGGAGCGCACGTCCACTCGGTTTAAGCTCTGAGATAACTATGAGCCGTGTGAGGCACGCAGGTAGGCAGGAACGGTCGACGGGCGGCTGACTCGATGATACGTGAATGGGGTTGTTCGAACTCGTATGATCCGCGAGTCGTACCGAATTGTTGTACATATTTGTTTTTCCGGTACAAGAATTAATTTCATCACTACCAGCCTACGCACCAGACATTTTACCTCAGGATAAGAACTAGGCACATTTTATGTTTTACTAAACATCTTCACACTCCGGCGCACTATTTGAGAGGAACATATGCTCATATTTTTCCTTTCTGCCCATCAAACGATACTCGTCTCTAAAGCTGTTAAAAACTCACGCAGGGCACTAGCCACAACCTCACTACGAACCTCATCATGATATACGTTAATATAGTGATAAAAATACTTAAGATTGTCCATGATCACGAGATTCACATTTTCAGTCGTAGGGTATGAGTAATCGACATGGTGTAGCATGACGTAATACCGCTTGTCACACCACCCATCCGCAAGACTCATTATCCATACCTGCTGCTTCTCTTCTGCACGCGTTGTTTCTTTTACTTCACGATGTATGTGAGATTTTATAAAGTTTAGCTCTGCAGTATACTTCAGCACATCGTCTGTGCAACGAAAGCCTTCAACGGTCTCACCAGAACATCCGTAGAGTATTTGTACATCTTGGAACTTCGCACAATCCAATGTGTTTTTAAAAGAGGCATAGGAGGGAGGAATAGGAAGTTTTTCGGTATCCACCACATCCTGACACTTTGCTGAATACCATTTCATAAACGTTGTACAAGCAATATTAAAGGTAGCCATTTGAATACACGTCTGATCTTTGAATACACGTCTGATCTCTCGGCTTACTGCAGTCGACTGACCACGCAGGGACTCCCAGATAGTAGCATGACTCACGGTCTTACAGTGGGCGGAGCTTAGAACTTTCACCTGCGCACACACATACACACACAAAGGAGAAAGTGAAACGCTAATTGAAACATGATTTATTTAATAAACGAGATATTCAAGTTATATATATTTATAAATACGATTTAATAAACGAGATATTCAAGTTATATATATATTTACAAATACGTGTAATAAATCAATAGATACTTTACAAATACGATTAATAAACGAGATATTCAAGTTATATATATATATTTTACAAATACGTGTAATAAATCAATAGATACGATTATATACAAGACAAATACGTGTGAGTTAACAATAGAAGCATCATACGTTATGGTATCCAAAGGGTACGGTATCATAGGTACCAGGTAACTGGTAACGTTTCCTATAGGTGTTACGGCACACCTTCGTACCCCTAAGTTCCTTCACGCCCCCCAGCTTCTGCGCCCGAAAATTGTGGGTGCCTACAATTAGTTGGGGAGGTTGTTCGCCCTCATCATCGTCCAAACATACTAGATCCTTCAACGATTCAAAGTTAACAACCCGCCGATTCGCATGGTTGAGCGTAATACCCTTTGCCTTCACGATATATTTCATTTCCTCCCACCCTGACCCGTACCCCATAAGTCTTAGGTCCTGTTGAGACAAAAGAGTCGGCGTATGCGTTGTCCCCATACTCATCCTTGATCTCATCAGTGAGCTCGCCGAGGAACTCCCCAATAGCGGGCATGTATTCACCCTCCCTCTCTGTGAATATCACGCTATCTGTATCGGCATACAATACTCTCCACCCAAGAGAATGCAATAGACCCCAAAGTTTTATACGGGCGTAGGCTGTTGTGAAGCTGGCCACAGGTATGTTTGTAACCCTTGAGGTATCTGTGGCAAATTCAGTGTTGTTGTACTTTATTATGTATTACCTACATTCACGATCTCCATGACCTCTTTATCGGGAGCATTGGCATAATCCCAGACATCGCTATAACTTTGTGCCAAATGAATGCTCTCTTTGCCGGTATTCTGCGCAAATTTTCCCCATAGACTGTTTAGACAAACTTTGCACTAAAGCGCTTGCCAGGATTCTTTACAATTTGGACACGATCAAGTTGTATACCTTCGCGGTCGCGGTAACGTTGAATATAGGCAGACTTTTCATCTTCGGTATCAACTCGCGGATACCCTGATGCCTCTTATCCTTCAAAAAGGCGTTTATATATGGTGTGAAAAGGTTGGGTAGCTTCTGAAACCTCCACACCTCATGTATCTTCAGTATTCTATAACCATGGCGTACGGCTAGGGCCAGCTCAGGACTTGTATATACGCCTCTGATCTTACGCTGGTGGGGTATATGGTTACAATCGCCGTTATCCTCTTCCGCGCACTTCACGCACAGGGGAAACATGAGCTTGTCGTCGATAAAGACAGGTAAGATGGCATCCATAATTGCGTGGGGGGAGTATGTCTACGAAGAGAGCCCAAAGTAACGATCATTCAAATTTCTTGAAAATTCATTATGGAGGGCAGGTAGGTCCCACAGTTTCTCAGGAGCGCCATGGGGTACGGATTGTTCTTCATCACGTATGGGTATAAAGAACAGAATCGTAGTAATGGAGCTTCACGCCCTCCGTAGTGGAAAGTATAGTCTGAATGGATTTGTGCGTCCCCAAACACAAGCTATCACCACATTTGAGAGGATCCAGCACCATTGAACGTTTGATCGTGTTTTTTCCTCACGGTACACCTCGTCGTCTCCATCCTGCATCATATTCATGCTCCCACAAGACTTTGTGAGTGAACTGTGATCCTATAAGTTGATCGCGGGTGCGGGTCCATGCAAGACAGTCGGCAGGAGATTTACCGTGGATATCTCCGGCGATTCCGCACTCAGGACGGGGGCATCCATGCCACCAGCAACCGTTAAAGGAGTACACAGTCTTCACACCAGTGACACGGTTTTCACTTAACCCATCAACCCAAAAAACACGTCCATTAATCTTAATGGGTACTTCACCCGTGTTGCGGGCGTGCTTTATGTATACACTGTCTGTTGCTGTAGGTGTATGAGCCAGTAAATAGCCTTGTGTCCGTAACTGCGGGGGTTGTTTCGGTGAATAATGGCTAAGGTGTCTTTAGGCATGAAGTTATTCTTGAACACCGTAAAACATAATGATGCGATGGTGGTTGCGACTTGCAGTGGATCGCATTTGAAACGGGCTATGTACATCCTTCTAAAGGCCTGGAAACATACTCTAAGCACGCGCACATCATTCACGCAATAACGCTCACATTCATCCGCTATATTATAAGGGTTACTTTCATTAAAACTTGTAGTATAGATCAAAGTCTTCACATTCATCCATACAGTCAAAATAATGTTTGGGCGGTGGTGGGCCTACGTAGTTTAAAGTCTCGCTGGTGAGGAAAGTGTAAGGGAAGTATCCTTTGGAAACTTCAGCTGCTACTCCATCACCTTGGGTAGCTTTGCTAATTTACAAGGTGTGAATAATAAAGTATCTTTAAATTGTACATTGCCTCTTATCTGCATCTGTATTAATTTGTTGCCTCTTTTCAATGGATCACCTGTAAATATCTCAGAGGATTCGTGTTCAAGCAACTCCTTATAAAGTAACTGCGTGTCAAACTTTGCCCGTTATGGGCGAGAATATACACAGTCATTTTTTTTGAACTTGTCGGCTAACTTGACAATATAGGACACAAATAGTTTCACAGGACTATCGCGGACATTCGTTTTAAAAACGTTTGTCCGTTTACCGCATTTGGGGCACTCGTCACATTCGATACCCATACACTCATCACAGATGGTCTGGCTCACAAGTAAATGTGGAATTACCTCTTTGGTTTCAGCGTTCGTATATGTTTCTATATCGTAGTATACAGTTATACAAGGGTTATTTTTAAGCTTAGCATCTTTCATATAACATACATGCTTTACTCCATCCGCCTTATATTCCTCCTGGCATGTAGGACAGTGAATTACGTCACACTTGTGCTTAAATTTCCCCCAATTATCCATTGTGTGAAACATACCACATTCACAGATTCTCATTTTCCTGCAAGTGCCAATTGATTTATGGAAATCAAAACAGCTATTATTGAAAAATGTGCGTCTACACACATCACAGTCTCTCTTCTCAGCTTCAACTACACGGCTTTCACATTTGGTGCTTTTACACTGCTCACATACCATGTGACATTCTTTACAATGTCTCACTATATCATCCGCAAACTCTAGGCACCCCTTAGTCCAGAGCTGGGCACTTGCGTTTTTTTGCGCGTTTTTTTGCGGTACTGCGGTACTACTACCGCACTACCAAACCGGTACCGCATAACGCAGTACCGCAAAGGATCGCTGAAAGTACAGCAGTACCGCTACCGCATTCAAATTTCCCGCGGTACTTTCCGCGGTACCGACCAACACGGTAGTACCGCAGTACCGCAAAAAAAACCGCAAGTGCCCAGCTCTGCCGGGGCCCTTACACAAATCATGATGTCTCCCATATTTTCGACTTTTGTCATAACTCGCGTAAAGCCACCTTATATTACGGATGGGGAGATACGTTGTCCCTGACAATCCTAAAATAAGTAGGGGTTTTGTACGATCTCTCACACAGCTTTTAAAAACATACACAGTCCTACGACGATGATCTAACCCAAATACAACTATGCGGACATTCATTTCCTGTTCTACCCTTCTCAGCTCTTCAGGACCCATATTACAGTCAAATTCAAGTTCACAGTCTACAGCTAGTTTACGGGCACGCTCCACGACCGTAGGCAGCCAAATCTTTTGAGTCCGTGTATTTTGTACAGTAAACATACGTGCTAAGAGTACTGCTATAAAGCCGCAACCACGATCGACGTTTATATGCTTTCGGTAAATAGTCGGAGAATTGAAGTTAAGAGTATACGGTATGGCACTATGACCCGCAACACGGAATACACGGTCAATATTTACCGTGAAGTCCATATTGAAGGCTATACTACTTTGGGCGGCTTGCATTATACGTCCTAATATATATTCTACATCTTCAGCCGCCAAACGTCTAAATGGCACTATCACCCAATAATCGTCTACATCACCGTCATCTGACCCGAATCCAAAGGACAGACTCGTCCTGACTTCACGCTCGTCGCGATTCTGAAGAGCAAACTATAATACGCTGTACAACCCGGCGTAGCCCGCGCTCAATTCCATTGCTATACATGGCTCTAGGGTCGACCCTGACTCTATACCGATTTCTAGTCAAGGCTGGGGTGGGGGCTGCGGAACTATCGTTTACCTTGACTTTCATATGCTTCTATCCTGTTTTATTAATAAAGATTTTTAACTTATTCAAAGTTAAAAATCTTTATTAATAAAACAGGATAGAAGCATATGAAAGTCAAGGTAAACTATAGTTCCGCAGCCCCACCCCAGCCTTGACTAGAAATCGGTATAGAGTCAGGGTATCTGGCAATGCTAAAAAGTGGTATCTGGCAACTCAAGCCATTTACGCCTTCTAAGCCAACTGGCTGATTAGGAGTCTATAATATATGTATACAATGGTATCTGGCAATGCTAAAAAGTGGTATCTGGCAACTCAGTCTTCGATTAGAATTAAATATATAGCAAACTGAATACATGGCGCTATCTGGCAACTCAAGCCATTTACGCCTTCTAAGCCAACTGGCTGATTAGGAGCCTATAAAACAACGCCTACTCGGCTGAAGTCTTAATATGCACTTGGCTCCTGCCAGGTGAACACCTCTCCTCCTTTCTCTCCTTTCTGGCCCTTTGGGGGGAATAGCTTGGGGGAGAACTCCGCCCCCAAGTTGCATGCCCCTTGCAACCCCGGTTGGCAACAAAGGGCCCTTTGGGGGTATTTTTTATCTTTTTATTTTTTCCTTTTTGCAACACCCCCACCCCCTTTGCAACATTACGTAATCACTTGCAACATTCTTGCACTCTCCCCTTTTGCGGCTATACTACTCATGTAAATGCAAAAAACCACTTTTTTCTACGTGAAGGTCAAAATATGAAAATAAAAACCCACTCTAATAGACAGAGTTTAGTTCCACAACAGTTTCGATGCCCACTGGCATCCTCCTCGGGTGGATACAGAAAAACGAATGAACCAAAACAAGAGGGAAAAACAGTCCAGGGACAGACCGTTAAGAAATTCGCACCTAAGTTAGATCCCATTCTCCCGACACCGGAAGGGCATTTTTCATTAAAGGGACCCGCTTATAAGTACATTCGCACAAATTTAAAACTATCTTCCTGTTCTAAACATACAGATTCTATTATTTTTTTTTACATAATATATTATTAAATTATTATATTTAATATTGCATTATTATTTATTACAGAAATTATAAATTTATTATTACGTTGGTTATTACATTGTTGTTTATTATACAGAACTTATAAACCGAAAAACGAATGAAAAAGGCGATTAGGAAACAATCCAGAGACCATTGAGAAATTCGCACCTAGGTTAGATACCGTTCTCCGACACCGGAAGGGCATTTTATTACAGGGTCTCGCTTATTTGTACTTATAAGCGGGACCCTGTAATAAAATGCCCTTCTGTGTCAGGAGAACGGTATCTAACCTAGGTGCGAATTTCTCAATGGTCTCTGGATTGTTTCCTAATCGGCTTTTTTCATTCGTTTTTCGGTTTATAAGTTCTGTATAATAAACAACAATGTAATAACCAACGTAATAATAAATTTATAATTTCTGTAATAAATAATAATGCAATATTAAATGTAATAAATTTATTAATAAATGTAATAATTATGTAAAAAAATAATAATAGAATCTGTATGTTTAGAACAGGAAGATAGTTTTAAATTTGTGCGAATGTACTTATAAGCGGGTCCCTTTAATGAAAATGCCCTTCCGGTGTCGGGAGAATGGGATCCAACCTAGGTGCGAATTTTTTAACGGTCGATCCCTGGACTGTTTTTCCCTCTTGTTTTGGTTCATTCGTTTTTCTGTATCCACCCGAGGAGGATGCCAGTGGGCATCGAAACTGTTGTGGAAATAAACTCTGTCTATTAGAGTGGGTTTTTATTTTCATAACTTGCATGTAATTACACTTGGTTAATGAACATAAACTGAAACGGGGTTTAATTGACATTTTCTCCAGTAGACGGTGTCACCCAATTCGATGGAGTTATTTTCATCAACTAAGAACACTTGCCCGATGAAAATATTTTCAACATCTTGATGAAAATTGGGCTATTTCGTGGCAATGTCGTAACACCGCTTCCCGTTGATCAGCGAAATTAAGCGACATTGGGTCTGGGTAGTATTTGGATGGGAGACCGTCCTCTGCCCCCAAATTAAGTAGTGATCTGGGGTTCGATTCCCCGATTCCCACGTGAAGCTGTAGGTCTTCTCCGTCATATGACCTTAGATGTTGAGAAGGAGGCTAAAAGACTACATCGTCTTGATGAAAATTCCAGTCTCAGTGTAGGCTGCAACGGAACGTTCATGGCAGGGACCGGGGAAAATACTTGGACTTCAGTTCCTGAAGTTAAGAGTCTGATTAAAGAGTTAAAGACCTATTCTGCCTCAGGGGTAGATGACCTATCGAATGAGCACTTAAAATATGCCAATGACGTGGGAAGTCTGTATATCTTATTACTTTTCTCAACCATGACGAAAGGCAAATACTAAAGAGTTTGCCAAGGCAGGGTGTCAGCACAGAAGCACAGTGCTTGAAAACAACAGGAGGGACACCATTAGGACCGTATGTCTTCTTTGAGTTAAGCCCAGATAGGGCAGAAAGAACATCTTTGGAAGAGATTCTAATTTCAGACATAATTAAATCAGAGGATGTAGGAAATGGAGGAACAGCACCGGAATCGTCCAAGGATGAGTTGGAGGCGAAAGTTTGAGCGAAGAGTTTAGCTTTTTCAATAGAAGAGACAGCAACTGAGCCGTCGGAATGAGAAAGAAGTTGTTGGAGAGGTTCTTGTCTAGATGCCAGAAAGATCGTGAAGAACCAAATTGGATAGGTTTCCACATTTTTGTCCGATGAAGGAATTTTTGGCGAGTTGAAGAACAGATTTTACAGTATAATGCAAATAATGAAAAAAGTCAGCCAACCCAATAATGGAAACTATTAACCAGTCCTACCATATGTCATCTAATGTATGGGTTTCATGGTATGAAAACGTTTGTCCGTAGCTCCACTTAACTTCGGCATTGCTCTTTTTCAGTACTGTATTTCCATTCTTAGTATTTTTATTTTTATTTTTTATTTTTTATTTTATTTTATCAGTTCGTATTATTACTATTTGTCATATGGACTATTGCTCCGTCACTAAACTTCTCATTTACATTTTTATATATATATATATATATATATAATATATATATATATATATATATATATTATATATATACACGCCTCGGCGGTGTAATGGTTAGCATCGCTGACTACGAAACGAATCCATTGGCCCCGGGATCGAGACCCGGTGGCGGCAAGCGGCGCGCAGCAAAACTCAGCTGTTCATCCTTTCACACAATAAAAATTAGTTAGTAGATAAATGGGTACCCTGGGTAGCCTAGTGGTTAAGACGCTGGGCTGCTGATCGGGAGTTCGTGAGATCGAGTCCTGGCGAGGACTTTGTGTGATTTCTGACCGCCCTTAGTGGGACGTGGTTTGGATTCCTTGTTAAACTGTAAGTCTAAGGTGGAGTGACAAGCTTGACCTTCGTCAGAATGAACAATTCGGGCGGAAGCAAAACTAAGGTTAACGAAGGTTATATATATTTGTGTGTGTTGTGTATGTGTGTACATGAGCGCGTACGCGCTTGTGCAAAACTGAAAATGACTTTTAACTGTGGTGGTTTTTCCAGATCAGGAGGAGAATCCGACAACGAAACGAACCTGAGAGGTCTTTTGCTCCGTAGATCACTCAGCCCAACCTGACACTACTCAGAGGTTTAGAAGAATTCCCATGCAACACTCGCTTGCTACGAAGAAGAAGAACAAATTCATCGTCCTTCGTGGGACAACCACATTGCCATATTACCCTCAAATGCACAAAAGAGGTAAACAGGTCATCATATTCGCTACAAACAAAAAAGTGTGTAAGAAAAACGTAAGAAAAAGGGGTGTTGGTTGAAGTTTATCTAAATTTCAAAGTAATGGGCAATTGGGCATAACAGTATTAAAGACTAACATTACCGATGTATAAAACCCACATCACAAGATTTGCAAAAAGAGTAATTCTTTTAAGAAAATTAAATAATAACTGGTTAGAAAGAATTATATTTAATGAAAAAGCCACAGAATATGTTATAGAAACGAAACATAGGCGATAGGACAATATATTCAGCATACATAGTAGGCCGGGTCGAAAATGGGAATTTTTTTATTTCCTAAAAAGTACACTATGTGAGAATTTTCATTTTATCATCTTAACAAAATATTAAAATATCAAGCATGTTCTACCCCTGTTACCCCTAGCACCCTCCCCCCCATTTTTTTAACCTCATATTTGCATATATTTAAATGGGAAAAAATAGTATTTCTTAAAAAGTACACTATGTGAGAAGGTTTTTTTTATCACTTTAACAAAATATTAAAAAATCAAGCATGTGCTACCCTACTACCCCTATCAAATGTCCCCATTTGCTTTAATTATAATTTGAATTATCATAAATTATAAATTACATATAATTTGATTTTACTTCTGAATATAAACTATAACTACTAGAAGCAAGTCCTCAAATGCAGCCTTTGGATATCCTACGAATTCCAGCAGCCATGACTCCTTCAAAAGCAGATGTTGTGAGACACTACCTTTTTGTGCGCCGTCGTGAAGAAGCTAAATCAAAAGGATCAGCAAATGCTAATGATTGTTACAGGGTTGTTATAAAAGATACTGAAGACATTAGGATGAAATTTTCTTTTCCTACGATTAACACCAAAGGTATTTATCTTAAAGTCAGTCGACTAATAGAAGAAGCCTCAAAATTGAACAAGGTGCCGTTACATCGAAGAAATGAAAGTGTTGCCTTAAAAGTAGCTCAGTATGATGAAATGTTTGATATATATCTTCTTGTGAATGCTATGATAAGGGAATTGATAGGAAATCTTGCAGGTGTAAGGATAAAATACCAATGGCAGAATGAGAGTCTTTTGTGGGTCAAAAACAAAGAAAAAATCAGTTAGGACCAATTGATCGCATAGCTAGTTCAACAAAGAAGAGATCTTTAACAAGAGCCCAAGAAGCACAAAACCGTCAACTAACAGCACAAGAAATGACTGAAGCCACTAATGTTTTATCATCGGAATTTATAGAAAATACCGAAGAAGACATGGATGTAGATTCAGAGAGTCAGGATGTAGATTATGAGGCCGATTTAGAATTGACTGAAAATATTCAGAACAGGCACTCCTATAAAAACCTAGCATTAACAGCAGATCGTTATCGTGTAAGTTGTAGAGCTGCAGCTGCAATAGTCAATGCAGCTTTAAAAGATATGGGGATCCTTAACCACACCAACATGCTTGACAGAATGAAATTAGAAAGAGAAAGAAATCGCATGGGTAAAACAAATACTTTAGGTCTAAATCCGAAAATCTGAAGATGGAGTGCCTTGGATTTGATGGAAGGAAGAAATAACACATTAACTAAAAGTGGAAAGATAAAAGAAGAACACTATGTTATTGTGAAAGAACCTGGAAGCATCTATGTAGACCATGTCACATCAGATAATGGAACTGCTCGCTTCATAGCAGAAGAGTTGATAACTATTATTACGGACTCGAACAGCACAGATACTATCAAAGCTTTACTGTGTGATGGTACTCCTGTAAATACAGGAAAAATTGGTGGAGCCAAAAACTGGTTGAAATTCCTCTTAACAGACCAGTGCAGTGGTTGGTGTGCCTCTTGCATTTGAATGAGCTGCCTTTTATGCACGTCTACAAAGCCATTGATGGTAAAACAACAGGTCCAAATACTTTTGTGGGTTCAATTTGGAATAAACTGAAAACAGATTTAACAAAATTGGAGGTAGTCAAATATTCTCGCGTAAAGGGAAACATTAAAGAAATTCCAGTAAAAGTTGTGAAGGAGCTAAGCAGTGCAAACTGGAGACACTTCTCAAGATCTGTCCACTCGATCCCCAGGTACCCTTCACCATGCTCGCTGGCTAACTCTAGCCAACAGGGTGCTCCAGGGTGGTTTTGGATAAAATCTCATCCTAATGCAACTGATGGTGCATATAACTTTTGGCATTTAATGTGCTTGCTTCTAAATTTAGATGAACAACATAGATCAATCATAGAACCAGTATTAAAGAATAACACATACTTTGCCCATCCAGAAAATATACTCATATCAATGGTAACTGACAAGAGACTAGAAATTAGGGAGCAAGCTATTCAGAAAATCATCCTTTCAAGAACAGGATTTTCAGGTACCAGAAACTTTGAGTTGCCTCGAACCCTCAATTTCCAATCTACTGACTACACCGAGATGATCGATTGGCAAAAAGGGATCATTACTCCTCCATCGCTGCTAAACAATTTTAGCGACGATGAGCTACTACAGGCTCGATGTAAGCCACTGGAGTTAGCTTCTTTTCCATGCCACAGTCAAAGCGTGGAAAGGGCAGTGAACCTAGTAACAAAGGCATGTCAGGAAAGAATAGGATATGACAACCGTCAAAAGTTTATCTTAAACTCATTAGAATCAGCACGAAAACTGCCCAAGTTTGAATGGAAGGCCCAATGAAATGAGTAAGAAACATACGAAATAAAATTTCCTAATGATATTGAAAATTTCTTCCCTTTTTATGTGATACAATGAAAAAGTAAATTGAATTTTAGCACATTTATTATGCCTCTAATTTTTTCTTCTGAATATATTGTTGTACTTAATTAATTTTCCTAATACTGTACATTATTAAATAAAATATACGTTAATAAAGATTTATGTCATCAAAAAACCTGAATGTAGAGTAAGTCTCGTATAAATGGAATATTCTTCAATATAGGTCAAAAAGTGAAAAATTGTGCCAGGGGTAGGAGGCTTTAAACAGCGAAAATAATTTATGAGGGGGTTCCTGTGTTCCATTCAAACCCCTCACAATATGTAGCTTTTCAATATAAAATTTCGACCCGGCCTAATACATAGATATATTAGGGTGGTTGAAAAAACTTCTTAAAAATTGAACAAGCGTTCACAGGGTATTTTGGGTTTCTTTTAGTGAGGAAACTCCCCATGTCAAATTAAGACCCAGTCCATAAACGTTTAGGAGTTGCTAAATGACCTTCAATATTCTCCATATGGCAATTAGAGCCCCAGGCACGCGATTTGGTTCCCAGGTCCCCTTACTCAAAGGTAGATATTATCCCCTTAAAGAAGGTGGGAGAATGGATGTCTCGCAACATTCCAACAGCTGCTCACTATTGCTTGGCTTCGGTGGTGCCCATCAATGTGGCCTTTCATGGGACCTTGATTCTCCGACGATGGTACCGCCGCTGGCTCTCATCCTTCGTCAGAATCCTGCTGTACTCGGCCGTCAAGGCTACTCTCCTCTCCGCGCTGTCATTGACCACCTTCAAGCCGTCCATTTCTCCATTTCATTCCTGAAAGGAGTTCAGATACACCTATTTGTCAGGATCCTCTTTCAGGAAGGAGGCATCCACCACCAAAGCGGTTAAGATCTCACGTGATCTGGATTTCACGAAGGGATCAAGTTGTTGTTCGGCAAGTTGAACCAGCTTCTCGAATCACCTGATGTTCCTTCCACTTCTTTCTTCAGACACTTGTCCATCCGAGCCTTGGTATCTAGGGATACCTCATCAGAGAAGAAGTCCAGGCCAACTAGGTCTCCAAAATACCGGAGGTGCCTCTTCAGAGAGTTGGAAGCCGTGTCGGCGATCCGTCGATCCACCTGCGCAAACTTCGCCAGTCTTCAAGAGTTGAATATCACTGTGCAGAGCGCCCTGGGTAACTGTCGAAGAATTTTATGCCTTCACGTAAACCAGAGTAGAGAAGGTACAAAAGTCTAGGAGACCTTCATTCTCGGGCCGAGTGAGCGAGAACTGGCTTCGAAACAGGTAAATCTTAATAGCATAAATCACCTTCGTCATCCACAAGGCCTGATGGAGCCATGAACCTCCCACCGCGAGTAGGAATTTCGCTCAGGAAGATGACGTTGAATTCCTGGAACTCGAAGCTGGACTTCGTTTTGCAGAAGAACTATGGAAAGAAGCGGCTATTTGCTTCAGCTTGTGCTTCAGAAGAGATAACAGCCTTTCATCATCACACGTTTAATAGTCTGACCAATCGATGGAACCCCTTCCAGAAATCGTTTGAAGAGGGAAGTGTCAGGTCCATTGAACGGGCCAAACATCATTATGAACAGATCAGCTTTGATAATTTCGTGCACGTGATGGCGACTGGCAAGTTACAGCAGATTCTTCCCCAGCTTCCTCTTAATCAGGGCATGCTCCTGTGTGCTTATTGGTGTTGCTGGTGGTAGTATTGAAGCACATTCCACTGATTTTGACTGGCAGATTCCGCCCTAAAAGAGCTTTTTATAAAATCTGCTTTTATATTTTTAACTATTAATGTGTCCCTCTACAACATTCATCAGGCCAGGGTATTGTTACGGCCTAAGGGTAAAAACTTCCAGTCCACTTAGCGACTTTTAAATGAAACCCAGTATGTGGAGTTTTCTCTAGAACAGAAACCTAATATTAAACAAGTGAGCACACGAATATGACAAATATTATTAATACAATGACAGTTCACATACTAAGGATAGAAATATATACAATTGATTAGAAATAATACTGTAATGTCGAAGTTAAGTGGAGCTACAGCAGACGTTTTCGTACCAAGAATTCCATAGCTTAGAGGATAAATGGCAGGACTCATGGATAGCTTGGATAATCGGGTTGGTTGATTTTTTAATTCTTTGCATTAGACTGTATTGAGCGCGTCTTGTTACCTCCGGAAGCTCGGGACATTGCGGGTAGCAAACATTTGCGAAGCTGAGCATCTCGGGGATAATTTATGTAAGAGTCTAAAAGACCTGTTGACAGCAAATTTAGGGTTCTGCCAGAACCTTTTTTATAATTCACCTAGAGTTGCTGTCCGTATATTACTGCAGGAAGTATGAAAGAGGTGTGTCTTTAGCTTCACTTGTACAGAAACGAAAGTTCCTTATGGTCATATTGCTTTAGCACACAGGCTTCGAGATGTTTTCTTATATCCGAGTCATCACTCAAGGAGCTGGTAATAGTTTGACCCAAATACTTAAACTCTTGTACTTCCTCAATTACTTATCATTCATTTTAAACCTTATATCAGCTGGCTGATTACAGCTTTTAGGATGAAATTGCATAACCTTAGTTTTGTAACATTAAAAAGAATATCATGTTTTTCTGCGAATACACTTCGCAGACATTTAGTAGCCGATCCAGACCTTTAACAGAGGGACTTATTAACACCATATCATCGGCATAAACTAATTTATTTATCCTTGTGTTATCTATACAACATCCTACTGTTGCCTCATTAAGTGAAGCAATTAATCCGTCAATATACACATTAAACAGCATAGGGGAGAGCAAGGAGCCTTGTCTCACCCCGCAAGAGGAGCCAAACACTCGGATAGTACACTGCCCCACCTAACGGTGAAAGATTGGTGGGAATACCAGAATTTCAATACGTTTAATATATACATGGAAACCTTCCCGTCTTTTAGTTTTTCAAATAAAATATTGTGGTTCACCCTATCATATGCCTTACTTATATTTAGGAAACGGCTATAAATAGTTGAATTACTGTCAATGTATTTAGATATTGTTTCTTTAAGTACATAGATACACAGGTCAGTTGAGTGTGATCTTTTAAAACCAAACTGATTAGGAGATGTCCATAAAAAATCATTTAATCGGAGTAACAAGAGTTTTTCTAGTAGTGTCGAGAAGCAGAATCGACAGCAATATTATATATATATATATATATTACGTACCTTATATACTATATCTATATATATATATATATATATATATATATATAATTATGCGGGTTGCTTCTACAGAGCTTCAATTTAATATTTAGTAGAAATCCAATGACAAGGAGAAATGTAAATGCCATGAAAAGTCTTCTTTATTGCGCAACGTTTCGAGCATACGCTCATCTTCAGGCTGTTTATAACAATGTGAAATTAAAATCAATATTGAATGAAAAACAAACAGAAATTTCTATAACCTATTCGTAAAGACAATTTTAAAAGACCGAGAAAAGAGGGTTAAGTTCTAAGTTATACAGATTTACATATCAAAATTAAGAAGTTATTTTTAAATACATGTAGTAAATGTGAAATTAATACACTGGAAAAATTACCAATATACACTGGAACAATGGAGCTATCTACCTTACACAGCAGTATCCGAGGCCGACTAATTTGAGCAGAGGAGACGGGAATGAAAGATGGCGAGGGAGATAGGGGAAGGAGGGATTATAAGGAATTGGGGAGGAGGAGGGATCATAGCATGAGAGGGACGGACGATGAGTCAACATTCAGACTAGGGGACAATGCTTTAATGAAAAGGATTCTAAAATTCTTAGTGAGTTGGGACAAGTATTACAACCAAGAATTTTAAAATTGTCTAAAGTGACATCAATTTTGCATTTGATGCTATGTTCACGTATGCTGGAGGCTTCCTTAGTTTTTAAAATTTTACCTGTTCGGCCACTTATTCCCATATGCGAATAAAATCTAGCCCTGAGAGAGCGAACAGTGCTGCCGATGTAATTCCCAAGGAGACACCTAGGGCAGGTAAATAATATACACACCGCTACGCAACGAGTCAGGGGTTCGATCCTTCGCTGAGAAAAAGCTACCTAAAGACATTTTATAATAAATATGATGCGGAAATCAGTATGATAAAAAAATTTCCTTAACAATTTTGTAAATTTAAGCTTAAATTCCTTATTCAAGGGACCCATTTCAGGTACCAAGAATATTTTATATCCTTCGGCACTGTAATACATGGAAGTGAGGGCTATAAACATTATTTAGAAGGATCTAATTAGTTTGTCTACATATTGAACAGGAAAACTATTATTAGTAAAGTATGATCAGATTATTAAATTCATCATTAAGTAAGGTAAAATTAGAGGTCAAATTATCCTCCTGAACGGAGAGTTTTAATACAAGACATCTTTAGTTGAAATCAGTAAACTAAAAAAATTCATGCCCAAACCAGTGAAAGTGGGTTTCCTATAAACTGATGTAGTAATAGAATCACCGTTTTTCGAAATTAAAAGATCTAAGAAGGGGAGGGAGCCATTTTGCTCAGTTTCCATTGTATACGTTATATTGGGGTGCAAAGAATTTAGGAAGTTAAAGAATTGTTGCGCTTGTACCGCATTATCAAAGACTGCTATCGAATCATCAACGAAGCGTCGATAGAAAATTGGCTTGAGATGAGTGGGAGATTGTCTAAAAATTACACTTTCTAAATGAGTCATAAAAAAGTCAGCTGCTAACGGTCCGACTGGTGATCCCATCCCTACCCCATCAATTTGTTGGTAAACCTTATTGTTGAAAGTGAAATAGCATTGTTTGAAGACCAATTCTAAAAGTTCCTTCAAATGAGACAATGAAAAACCATGAAAATTATCAACTGAGCTAAAAACCCTATCTAAAATAATGGCAATAGTTTCAGATACAGGTACATTTGTGAAAAGTGACTTTACATCAAAACTGACAAAAAACTTTTTTGAATCGAAGTTTTTACCAAGGAGGTTCTTTTTGGAATTCAAACGAGTTATTTATAGTGTAAACATTTTTCGCAAAGGGGGACAGGAGACGAACAACAAATTTTGCCAATTGAAAGGTGGGTAAGTTATACGAAGCTAAATAGGACGGAGAGGTGTTCCAGCTTTATGGATTTTAGGCAGACAGTATAATTGAGCAAGATTAGCACCAGATGCGAACAACTGAGAGTAAGTATCATTTTTTATTATCTTTAAGGACTTTAGTCGTGACAGAAATCTATTAACCTGGTCTTCTAACCTTACAATGACTTTATTTACAGGTTCTAGAATTTGTTTGAATTTAGTAAGATCACTTAGGATTTCATTAGTTTTGTTTATGTAGTCCGATTTATTCAAAATAACCACTCCGTTACCCTTGTCTGGTCTAGTCACAACAATCTCCTGGTTCTTTGCCAAATTCTTAATACACTGCAAATCACTCTTCCTAAATATGAAAGATTGAAATTTAAGATTTCTAAGTTTAAGAAAAAATTCTTGAGTTAAATTGAGAACTGACATTTGAGATTGTTGAAATCCCCCACATGGGGAACATTTTTCAAGCCATTGAAAAATTTTTCAAAGTAAAGAAAAAACGAGGCTTATATATTTGAAACAACGGAAGCTTAAATTGCAAACCAAGTGACAGTAAAAACTTTTCCCGAGGGGAGAGTGTGTAACTAGAAAGATTCGAAATTACCTTCTCTGAATTGAAAAAATTTGGTGAATTCATTCCCAAAGCCTTTAACTTACGTTCATGTGTTTCCAAGATGGTAGAGTGAAATTTTTCTAGTTCACGTTGTACAAGAGAAATTATTAATAAATAGTCCAACAACGACAAGGTATTTTTAAGAGTAGTTATATAATGCCCAAGAGACTTGTTATGCGAATCTGATATTTTGATTTTATAATTAATTTCATTATTTAATAAATATTCCAGGGACGATTGATAAAATTCAGAGTCATATAGATTATCACGGTAGAGTTTGAAGTAAACAAATTTCGGGAAAATCCTGCAAGTCCGACACATTTCAAGAAAATAACAGTCCAGTTTTGACTTGAGAAACTTTCGTGAAGTCTTCCAAACATGGCGATAAGCCCTGAGGCCATCTTGTCCATACCTTGAATATATATAATTATGCGGGTTGCTTCTACAGAGCTTCAATTTAATATTTAGTAGAAATCCAATGACAAGGAGAAATGTAAATGCCATGAAAAGTCTTCTTTATTGCGCAACGTTTCGAGCAATACGCTCATCTTCAGGCTGTTTAATAACAATGTGAAATTAAAATCAATATTGAATGAAAAACAAACAGAAATTTCTATAACCTATTCGTAAAGACAAATTTTAAAAGACTGAGAAAAGAGGGTTAAGTTCTAAGTTATACAGATTTACATATCAAAATTAAGAAGTTTTTTAAATACATGTAGTAAATGTGAAATTAATACACTGGAAAAATTACAATAGTACACTGGAACAATGGAACTATCTACCTTACACAGCAGTATCCGAGGCCGACTAATTTGAGCAGAGGAGACGGGAATGAAAGATGGCGAGGGATAGGGGAAGGAGGGATTATAAGGAATTGGGGAAGGAGGAGGGATCATAGCAGATTGAGAGGGACGGACGATGAGTCAACATTCAGACTAGGGGACAATGCTTTAATGAAAAGGGATTCTAAAATTCTTAGTGAGTTGGGACAAGTATTACAACCAAGAATTTTAAAATTGTCTAAAGTGACATCAATTTTGCATTTGATGCTATGTTCACGTATGCTGAGGCTTCTTAGTTTTTAAAATTTTACCTGTTCGGCCACTTATTCCCATATGCGAATAAAATCTAGCCCTGAGAGAGCGAACAGTGCTGCCGATGTAATTCCCAAGGAGACACCTAGGGCAGGTAAATAAATATACAACACCGCTACGCAACGAGTGATTTGCAGTGTATTAAGAATTTGGCAAAGAACCAGGAGATTGTTGTGACTAGACCAGACAAGGGTAACGGAGTGGTTATTTTGAATAAATCGGACTACATAAACAAAACTAATGAAATCCTAAGTGATCTTACTAAATTCAAACAAATTCTAGAACCTGTAAATAAAGTCATTGTAAGGTTAGAAGACCAGGTTAATAGATTTCTGTCACGACTAAAGTCCTTAAAGATAATAAAAAATGATACTTACTCTCAGTTGTTCGCATCTGGTGCTAATCTTGCTCAATTATACTGTCTGCCTAAAATCCATAAAGCTGGAACACCTCTCCGTCCTATTTTAGCTTCGTATAACTTACCCACCTTTCAATTGGCAAAATTTGTTGTTCGTCTCCTGTCCCCCTTTGCGAAAAATGTTTACACTATAAATAACTCGTTTGAATTCCAAAAAACTCCTGGGTAAAAACTTCGATTCAAAAAAGTTTTTTGTCAGTTTTGATGTAAAGTCACTTTTCACAAATGTACCTGTATCTGAAACTATTGCCATTATTTTAGATAGGGTTTTTAGCTCAGTTGATAATTTTCATGGTTTTTCATTGTCTCATTTGAAGGAACTTTTAGAATTGGTCTTCAAACAATGCTATTTCACTTTCAACAATAAGGTTTACCAACAAATTGATGGGGTAGGGATGGGATCACCAGTCGGACCGTAGCAGCTGACTTTTTTATGACTCATTTAGAAAGTGTAATTTTTAGACAATCTCCCACTCATCTCAAGCCAATTTTCTATCGACGCTTCGTTGATGATTCGATAGCAGTCTTTGATAATGCGGTACAAGCGCAACAATTCTTTAACTTCCTAAATTCTTTGCACCCCAATATAACGTATACAATGGAAACTGAGCAAAATGGCTCCCTCCCCTTCTTAGATCTTTTAATTTCGAAAAACGGTGATTCTATTACTACATCAGTTTATAGGAAACCCACTTTCACTGGTTTGGGCATGAATTTTTTTAGTTTTACTGATTTCAACTATAAGATGTCTTGTATTAAAACTCTCCTGTTCAGAGGATATAATTTGACCTCTAATTTTACCTTACTTAATGATGAATTTAATAATCTAAGATCATACTTTACTAATAATAGTTTTCCTGTTCAATATGTAGACAAACTAATTAGATCCTTCTTAAATAATGTTTATAGCCCTCAACTTCCATGTATTACAGTGCCGAAGGATATAAAATATTTCTTGGTACCTGAAATGGGTCCTTGAATAAGGAATTTAAGCTTAAATTTACAAAATTGTTAAGGAAATTTTTTTATCATACTGATTTCCGCATCATATTTATTAATAAAATGTCTTTAGGTAGCTTTTTCTCAGCGAAGGATCGAACCCCTGACTCGTTGCGTAGCGGTGTTGTATATTTATTTACCTGCCCTAGGTGTCTCCTTGGGAATTACATCGGCAGCACTGTTCGCTCTCTCAGGGCTAGATTTTATTCGCATATGGGAATAAGTGGCCGAACAGGTAAAATTTTAAAAACTAAGAAGCCTCCAGCATTCGTGAACATAGCATCAAATGCAAAATTGATGTCACTTTAGACAATTTTAAAATTCTTGGTTGTAATACTTGTCCCAACTCACTAAGAATTTTAGAATCCTTTTCATTAAAGCATTGTCCCCTAGTCTGAATGTTGACTCATCGTCCGTCCCTCTCAATCTGCTATGATCCCTCCTCCTTCCCCAATTCCTTATAATCCCTCCTTCCCCATCTCCCTCGCCATCTTTTCCCTTCCCGTCTCCTCTGCTCAAATTAGTCGGCCTCGGATACTGCTGTGTAAGGTAGATAGCTCCATTGTTCCAGTGTACTATTGTAATTTTTCCAGTGTATTAATTTCACATTTACTATGTATTTAAAAATAACTTCTTAATTTTGATATGTAAATCTGTATAACTTAGAATTTAACCCTCTTTTCTCAGTCTTTTAAAATTTGTCTTTACGAATAGGTTATAGAAATTTCTGTTTGTTTTTCATTCAATATTGATTTTAATTTCACATTGTTATTAAACAGCCTGAAGATGAGCGTATTGCTCGAAACGTTGCGCATAAAGAAGACTTTTCATGGCATTTATTTCTCCTTGTCATTGGATTTCTACTAAATATTATATATATATATATATATATATATATATATATATTATTACGTACCTTATACTATATATATATATATATATATACAGGGCGTCCCAAAAAAATGTATACACACTTTAACAGCTGATAGCTCAATTGATGTTTCTTTCTTTCCAAGTTAAACCCATTAGAATTAATAATGGCAGTCAGACTAAGCTTGAACAAAGGAAATTCATTCTAAAATGCTACTGGAAGTGTGAAAAACGCAGTTGAAGTGCAAAGACAGTTTAGGAGGGAGTTTCAAACAATCCACCAAAGCGACTTACCATCACTCGAATTAGAGATAAGTTTGAAGCCGATGGAACTGTTCAGAATGTCCACAAGAAGCGTTCCGGAAGACCACGGACATCGACAAGCCCCACAAAGCAAGAAAGAGTACTGGAAACGTATCACCAAAGTCCAAGAAAATCTGTGCGGCAAGCGAGTCGTGAGGTAGGAATTTCAGAATTGTCTGTCCAACGCATTTGAAGCGCTGTCAATGGAAAAGTTACATTCCAAGATTAGTCCATGCTATTAATGAAGATGATGATCCGGACCGAAGAGTGGAGTATTGCGAGTGGTACTTGGCACGATGTGGATGTGGATTGGACGAAGGGGTTTCGTAGAATACCCTCCGCGTTCACCAGACCTCACACCACTTGACTTTTTTTTATGGGGATACTTAAAAGACAAAGTCTACGCTATAAAACCTGCAACAGTCGCTGAATTGAGAGCAGCCATTGAACGAGAATGCACACAAATACCAAACGAAATGTTTCGTGATGTTTGCGATTCCATTGCTTCGCGTTATCAGCAGTGCCTGGATCAGAACGGACGTCAGTTTGAAAACAGGCGTTGACAAAACAATTAAATAATGTCTGTAGATTCTATTACATTTTGAAAATGAAATGTATTTTAATAAACACTGCCTTTATAAGTATTTAAAGTGTGTATAAATTTTTTTGGGACGCCCTGTATTATAATATATATATATATATATATATATATATATATATATATATAATATATATATATATATATATATATATTTGAAAATGAAAATGAAAAGGTTTATTGGCAGACTATAGTCCATATGACAAATATTATTAATACAATGATAGTTCATATACTAAGGATAGAAATATATACAATTGATTAGAAATAATACTGCACTGTCGAAGTTAAGTGGAGCTACAGACAGACGTTTTCGTACCAAGAAGTCCATAGCTTAGGCCTTAGAGGATAAATGGCAGGACTCATGGATAGCTTGGATGATCGGGTTGGTTGATTTTTTAATTCTTTGCATTAGACTGTGTTGAGCACGTCTTGTTACCTCCGGGAAGCTCGGGACATTGCGGGTAGCAAACATTTGCGAAGCTAAGCATCTCGGGGGTAATTTATGTAAGTCTAAAAGACCTGTTGTACAGCAAATTTAGGGTCCTGCCAGAACCTTTTTTATAATTCACCCAGAGTTGCTGACCGTATATATTACTGCAGAAAGTACGAAAGAGTGTGTCTTTAGCTTCACTTGTACAGAAACGAAAGTTCCTTATGGTCATATTCGCTTTAGCATACAGGCTTCGAGATTGTTTTCTTATATCCGAGTCATCACTCAAGGAGCTGGTAATAGTTTGACCCAAATACTTACACTCTATACTTCCTCAATTACTTCACCATTCATTTTAAACCTAATATATATATACACACACACACACACACACACACACACACACACACATATATATATATATAATATATATATATATCCTTTAAATATAATATAATTCTGGTATATATATTTTTTAATCAGAGACTCTTTTCGGTAGTAACAAAACCAAATTTGTTGCCTGCGTGGTGTAATTATTAAAACATTATTCCGATAATAGACAGCCCGTAAGTTGTTCAGGGACTGCAACTGTAGTATTGTAACGGTTTCTATACATTCCTTAACTTAAAACTCTTTCTTTGCCTGTTTTAGATAGCCGGATTTAATGGGTTGAGTGAAGCCTTGAAAAGACTAGACTTCCGCAACGCAATCAGAGATTCTCAGAGATTCAATTATATTTGCAAGTTTCTGGACCTTCTCATCACGAAAAAGTTGCCGACCCTTACGGGAGGAGCCCAAAAGGTTCAGAGATTTTCTATAAAAACCTTACCGTGGACTGTCCTAACTTCCTAAGCCAGTCTGAAAAATTGTTGATAATGATAACGATATATGTCCGTAGAGTCATCCGTGGTGTTAACCCTTTAATACCTTTTGTCCACATAAGTGAACAGTTTTACGCCTGCCTAGGGACGGCGAGGGGCGTAACTGGAGTAAAAAGTTGGGAGGACGAACAGAATCCTAGTGTTAGAAGCACTTATTATCTATGGGAGTAATAGGGTGTTCCACTTTTATCAAGTTGTGGATTTCACTACACTTTGCTCTTTCCTGTACACCTTATCATCTGTAAAGCGTATGTATCAAATTTGAAGCAAATTGAACACCATTTAGAGGTTGCACACTTATGTCACCTCTGATACCTTAGCCCTTTGTAACCAAATCTCGAGAACGTCCCAACTTCCAACATATTGTAATGTTTTCTTTTCTTTCACAGATGCAAAAAGTGTTGAAAATGGAAAGAAAGAAGATCTGGCTGATTGAAAAGACTCCAGTCGAAGAGCTCTTAGGCGCAAGATTGCCATCCCGGGAGCAAGTCCTCCTCTGCTTTATGTACCATCACCTGGAGCTGAAGGAAACAATCCCCCTTGCCATCAAGTCTACGAGTATCAAGCTTCAAGAAGTTTGGAAGAAGGCGAATATCCCCGTGAAGACAGAGGAGAACATTAGAGCTGCTATACTAAAGCTGTACAAAGAGTACCAAAACTTGAAGAAGGAGAAGTCGTGAGAGACGGACAAAGCCATTATGAAGCGTCAGGTGTGGAAGGGAGACCTTGCTGACCTTTTCGACATCGCTTGTCAAGGTGTGATGAGCATGAGTTCAGTTCCGGAAGAGGACAAGGTTTTCTTGTCCTCCCAGAGGGAGGACAGAATGAGTTCTTCAATAGCTGAGGTGGATAGGAAACACACCATGGCTGTCAAACGCAAAGAAGAAGCAGCTAAGAAACTTGAACTTCGAAAACGAAAGCATGCTGAAGAAGCTGAAAAGATCTCCGAGAAAATGAAGCTGGATAGCACATCCTCTAGCTCAACGGCGACAACAGATGATGATGATGAAGATTTTGCTGCTCCATTGGCCTCTAAGTCATCTCGTCGTTCCAAGAACACACGATCCAACACTCGTGGCTACTTGGGATAGAGAACAACTCTATTAGACAAGCAAGCACTTCCTTCATTGCAACTGCTAAAAGTCTCGGACAAGATGTATCGCAGATTATTTTTTCGCCATCAACTGTTCATCGAGCACGTGCCAAGTATCGAGAGAAAATGGCCAAACAACTTGAGGAGTCGATCTTCAAAGATCCACCTCTCTTAGTTCTGCACTAGGACAACAAGCTACTACCCCAAGCTGCTGGCGGAAGCTCTAGAAGCTTGGAAGACAGAGTAGCTGTTGTGGTAACAGGGAAGGAGTTCGAGCATCTTCTTGGAGTGCCTGTTGCCCAGGATGGTACTGGTGAACAAATGGCTCGAGCTGTCATCCAGGAGCTGCAACGATTGGAATTCAGGACCGCATCATTGGCCCCTCGTTTGACACTACGGCGTCCAATACCGGACTTCTGCAAGGGGCATGTGTGAGGATTGAACAATTCCTTGGTCGTCGCCCTTGTGGTTGCCTTGCCGTCACCACATTTATGAGCTCATTTTGAAGGAGGTCTTTCATAAGTCCCTGGGGCCAACAAGTGGTCCTGAAATCCTGTTGTTTCGACGATTTCAGCAGCGTTGGGACTTTATTAACAAAAATTGTTTCAAAACCATGATCGATGAAGAAGAGCCAGCCACTAGGTACTTGGAAAATGAACGAATCAGGATGGTGAGTTATCTTCGTGGAGTCATTGAAAGTTCATGTCACCCGAGAGAAGATTATGAGGAACTCCTCAAGCTGTCGCTCCTTTTCCTTGGAGGCTGGGGTGGAGCTGAGTTCTCCTTCAGGACTCCAGGAGCCCATCATCAAGCCAGGTGGATGGCGAAAGCTATCTATGTGCTGAAAATGGTTTTGTTCCGGGAGCAACTGGAACTCACCGACCGAGAGGTGAAGGGATTGCACGACGTGGCCCTTTTTACGTGTTTCATTTATGTCCGGTTCTGGCACGAGGCAGTGGTCAGTAGGTGGGCCCCGAAAATGACCTAGACATGATTCAACTGTTGATTTCATATCCGAACAAGGACCTGGGCCAGGCTGCCTTGAGAGTTGCCAAAAGGCATCTATGGTATCTCTCGGAGACTCTAGTCGGCTTGGCTTTCCTTGATGAACGGATATCGCCAAATGAGAAAGAAAAGATGTTCCAGGCCTTGAACAAACCTGCGTCGAGGAAGGAACTCAAACGACTCGAGTGAAGAAACCTGACTTTTGAAGCAAGGATCTGAGCAACTTCGTCACTTAAAAGATGAAGACATTCTTCGACAACTTCAGCGTCGGGATGTCGACAACGTAGAGGAGTACACCAAAAATGACGGCTTGAGAGAGTCAGTCAACGCGTGAAAGTCGTAAACGAGACAGCGGAGAGGGGAATTGCATTAATCAAGCAATTCAATGAATCAGTCAAGGACGAGAAGCAAAACAATTCTTGTTGCGGATGTTGAACATCATCGAAAGGAGGTGCCGAAAAGAACCGAGGCGGGAACGTCCTTGTACCAATTCAAAAGTGATTCGTATTTTCTGATTTAATACTAGTTTTTTATTTCTGTGCTTTCAAGGGAGAATTCTTTGTAACACTGAAGAAAATTTGTATTATTAAATGTATTGTATTGTGTGATGTGTATTACTTTGAATTTTCCAATTTTATTGTTAGAGTTTTTCATTTTCCGTGGTTTCAAGGGAGAATTTTTTCGTAACTGAAGAAAATTGCTTATTATAAAAGGTTCAAATGTGTGCAACCCCTAAATATCACTTAATCGTTTTCAAAATTGGTGCACATCTTTCTTACATGAAAAGGAATAAAAGCTCAAGCAAAGTGGAGAAAAATATTGACCTCTGATATTTTACTCTGTACGAGTCGAGTGAAACACCCTAGGGAGTAATTATAAAAGTTGTTCCCCCCAACTATTATAATTACTCCCTTATATAAATATGAGTGCTTCTAACAATAGGATTCTGTTCGTCCCCCCCCCCAACCTTTTTACTCCAGTTACATCCCTGCGCCTGCCACGTTGACTTTATTATATTGACAAGTACTTGTTGGCCACATATTTTTCAAACAATTACAAATGTCTTGCCAATTAAAAGAACTATCCAGTCCTATAGCCAGGACTTCCCAAGGGCGTGGGTGGAGTGGAGATGGTAGAAAGGCGGACCTTTTGGTGCGACGACCTAGTCACTGCGGAAGGGTTTTAGAGTAGTTTAGAGAAGTTTGTGAAGTTTCAAAGAAAATGCAAAAAAAATGCAAATATTTAATTACTAAATGATATTATATATTATAATATCAAATCATAAGTTATAACTATGGTTACAAAAGTGGACCTTTCCTGTCAAGGGGGGGGGAGTCAAACGTGGAGGAGGGTCGTTCGACCACCCTCTTGGCTACGGGCCTGCTATCAGAATAAGATGAAGTTAAAAATAATGATATGGCTGCACCAGTACGAAGGGCACCTATGAAAACCACTGCAACTACGAATTTGGAAGTACAATGTATACAGATAAAGACTCAAAGTAGAATTTGAATAAAATAAAATAAAATAACGATGATCTATTTACAAAAACAAAATTTGTTTTCAGAAGCATACACATCATTCAAATAGGGCATTTGCACTTGAAAAAGGGGCATTTGCAAGAAATTGAAGGTGGGTCCGGACGTCGCCAACCCCCCTCTCCCCCTAGATCCGTCCTTGCCTTGTACAGAGACAGCAACTGAGTGGGAGTGAACAAACCACGGAGCCGGTACAGCACACCTAAACTCTTAGAAGCTGTTTTAGGAAGAGAGTATGTGTGATCTTTCAAGGAAAGATCACGAGAAAAGGAAACACTAAGAATGTTTAGAGAAGAAGAAGGATTGAGTTGTGTATTGTGGAAGATTGTGATGAGTAGACCGATGAAGGAACTGAGTTTCTGAGGCATTGAAAGCATCAAGGTTTTCTTTTCCCTTAACAGAGACAGTACAAAGTTCAGAGGTCAGGAGCGCCATAGCGTTCTACGCGAAGCATGGAGTAACCGTTGAGAGGGACGTTTTGTGAAGCGATAGAGAAGTGAAGGGTAGCATCATCGGCATAGGAATGGAAAAGACAGGATGTGCAACTTGATAGATCATTGATAAATAAAAGGAAAAGAATGGGTGACAGGACAGAGCCCTAGGAACACCACTACAAACAACTTTAGGAGAAGACCAGTGGCTAGCTACAGCCGCAGCTACAGACCGGACAGAAAGGAAATCAGTGATGAGTGCACAGATAGAAGTATAGCAACCGAAGGAGGGCAGTTTGAAAATTAAAGATTTGTGTCACATTCTATCAAAAGCTTTTATTATGTCTAGCGCAGTAGCAAAGGTTTCACCGAAATCCCGAAAGGAAGATGACCAAGAGTCAGAGAGATAAGCAAGAAGATCGCTAGTAGAGCGTCTCTCGCGGAACTCATACTGATGATCTGAAAGAAGATTGTGAGAAGAAAGGTGTTTAAGAATCTTCCTATTAAAGATAGATTCAAAAACTTTGGAAAGGCAAGAAATCATATTAATTGGACGATAGTTGGAGGGTTGAGAGCGGTCACCTTTCTTTGGGACAGGCTGAATGAAAGCAAACTTCCAGTAGGAAGGAAAAGTACCAGATTAAAGGCAAATACGAAAGAGTTTGCCTAAGCAGGGTGTCAACACAGAAACACAGTTCTTGAGAACAACAGGAGGGAAACCATCAGGACCGTACGCCTTTCTAGAGTTGAGTCCAGATAGGGCAGAAGAAACATCTTTGGAGAAGATTTTGGTTTCAAACATAATTAAGTCAGAGAGAGGAGATGGAAGAACAGCATCGGAATCGTGCAGGGTTGAATTGGAGGCGAAAGTTTGAGCGAAGAGTTCAGCTTTGTCAGGAGAAGAGACGACAACCGAGCCGTCGGAATGGGAAAGAGGAGGGAAAGACGAGGAAGTAAAGTTGTTGGAGAGGTTCTTGGCTAGGTGCCAGAAAGAGCGAGACGAATTAGAATTGGATAGGTTTTCACATTTTTGTCTGATGAAGGAATTTTTGGCGAGTCAAAGAACAGATTTTGAACGATTCCTAGCAGAAATATAAATTAAGTGAGTCAGGAGTTGTATGGCGAAAGCATTGCAGATAGCATTAGAACAAGTGAAGTTAAACCAAGATTTTTTGTATTTGTAGAAGGAACAGAATATGGAATGTACGCCTCCATGCCCGAGAGAATCACCTCCGTGATGCGCTCAGCACACTTGGAGGGGGCCCGGCCACAAATGAAGTAATCATTCCATGGGAAATCACAGAAGTACCACCTAAAAGTCTCCCAATCAGCGGTGCTAAAGTGCCAAGGGTATCTCCTCTTGGGAGGATCCAAAGACCGAATTGGAGAGATAGGACAGGAAACAGATATAAGATTGTGGTCGGAGGAGCCCAACGGAGAAAAAGTTTCACAGAGTAAGAAGAAGGATGAGAGGTAAGAAATAAATCCAGAATGTTGGGCCTATCTCCAAGACGATCGGAGATACGGGTAGGTTGCTATACAATCTGCTCTAGGTCATTTAGGATAGAAAAGTTGTAAGCTAGTTCAACAGGGATTTTATTGAAATGGGAGGAAAGCCAAAGGTGGTGGTGAACATTGAAATCTCCTAAAATGGAGATTTCAGCAAAGGGAGAGCGAGATAGAATGTATTCCAGTTTGGAAGTGAGATAGTCAAAGAATTTTGGATATTTAGTAGGATTAGGAGAAAGGTAGACAGTGCAGATGTATTTAGTTTGAGATTGGCATGCAAGACGTAGTCAGAGGGTATAGAATTTGGAGGATTCGAGTTCGGGGATACGAGAACAAGTTAGGTCATTGCGTACAAACACGCAACATTCAACTTTGTAGTGAAATTGAGTCTAGAGACAGTAAGAGGGTACAGAAAAGGGGTTGCTCTCAGTCGTTCCAGACACCTGAGTTTCAGTGAGGAAGAGAATGTGAGGTTTAGAGGAGGAGAGGTGGTGTTCAACAAATTAAAATTTTCAGGAAAGGACACGAATGTTGCAGTAGTTTATGAAAAGTGAATCAGGCAGAGGCCCAGAACATCTCAAATGGGGAGTAGCCGAACCAGCCCCGCTGCCCAGGTCTGCGTTCCCGATATCGGCAACGGGGGAGCCAGAAGTGGGGACATTTATGTTCACTTCCCCAGGGAACTCCGAGACTCTTGAAGTTGATGCCATTTTTTAATTTTGGAAAAGAATATGTAGTGTGTAAGATGCATGTAGTGTGTAAGATGGGGAAGAATAGGGAGAGAAGTGTGTGTTTGAGAGCATGCTGGAATGCTCACAGGGTAAATTTATGCGAATTCCTCACCAAACTAACCATCATTTAGCAATAAACTGACTGATTAATGAACTCCAAATTTATATTGCCTTTAAACATCTTTCATAAAGTGTAATTTTTTTATATCTTAACAAATACAGATAAATATTTGCCATGAATTCTTTAGAAGTTTTTTAGTAATTGTCACGGTATTATTAATGGCAAAGTAGAAGTTCTAAGGTATATTTATATATATATATATATATATACAGGGTGTTTCATAACGTGCGACGCACTTTCAGGATGGATTCAGGACCTGAAAACAATTAAAAAAGTTTATATAAACATATGCCCGAAATCGCTTTGTTTCCGAGTTACAGCCCGTTGTGTGTTCCAGCAAGTATCCGCCTTACCTTTAAAGGAAGTGCTCAGAATGACCGCCTTGCGCTTGAATACACGCCTGAACACGCCTCGTCATAGACTGCCTGACGCGTTCACACATTTCAGGTATTGCTCGGATTTTCTGACATCCTTGTTCTACACGTTGGCGAAGCATTTCAACGTTGTCAATGGGTGTCACGTAAACGATGGATTTCAGATGACCCCACAGGTAAAAATTGAGTGGATTCAGGTCCGGGGAGCGAGCGAACAGGCCACGCAATGGGTCCTCCACGGCCTATCCATTTATCAGGGAAATGGTCATCCAAAATAGTCTCTGGCTACTCGACTAAAATGAGGCGGAGCGCCGTCATGCATAAACCACATACGACGTCGAACACCAAGAGGAACTTCATCTAGTAAATCGCTTAAATCATTCCTAAAAAAATTGGAATAGGATTCTCCTGTTAATCTTCCAGGCAAAACAAAAGGCCCGATTAAGTTGTCGGCAATAAGTCCTGCCCATACATTGATGCTAAATTGTTGTTGGTGCCTTGCTTGGATGATGGCATGCGGATTCTCTTCGGCCCAGTGATGAGTGTTGTGAAAATTGATCACGCCATTTCTTGTGAAGGCAGCCTCATCAGAAAACAACACGGAGGATAGAAAAAGAGGATCGCGAGCACACTGTTGAAGGAACCAAGTACAAAAAGCCTCTCGTGGTGGGAAATCAGCTTCAGTAAGGTCTTGTACTCTCTGGATGTGATATGGGTAAAGCTGTTCTTCTCGTAAAATTCTCCACACAGTTGTGTATCTTAACCCTCTGCTGCTGCTATCCTTCGGGTGCTGACACCAGGATGTTCCTCCACGCGATTCAGGACCCGCTTCTCCAACTCACCAGTTCTGGCGTTGATTGGTCTACCACCATCTGAAACTCGCTTGTTGAATGATCCTGTGTCACCAAGACGCTCGTCTAAACTCTGAAAGGTCTTCTTATCTGGCAGAAGACGATTTGGAAACCTTTCCTGTATACAGACGTCTTGCTGCGGCGGCATTACACTCGGCAAGTCCTGTATGGACTTGCCGAGTGTAATGCGGCAATGCGACATGTGTAATGCGACATGAGATGCATGTCTGCCATTTCTCTGTTTGAATAAGCTTCCATTCTCACTTCATATGCACACTATCACTGAATAGCACAAAAATTTTTAAGGTTTTTTTAACACTGGACTGCACTTATTCACGGTAAGAAGTTAAGAATACGAACAGTGAAACACCGCGATGCACCTCTGACTGATTGATGGCTCTACAATCAACGATATTGAAACATGTCATAGAGTGTACAAAACATTACAATCGGCAAGGCCATACATGAAATAAGTCTCGTACACACTCACAAACATTGTCGGCAAGCAGTGTTTGTAAACAGTTTGCGAAAAGAATTGCTGGAACACAAAACGGGCTGTAACTCGGAAACAAAGCGATTTCGGGCATATGTTTATATGAACTTTTTTCATTGTTTTCAGGTCCTGAATCCATCCTGAAAGTGCGTCCCACATGTTATGAAACACCCTGTATATACCTTTCCTTTCAACCTTTCAAATGTTCCATGAGATGATTCCTCATTTCACGAAGGTCAAGCTTGTCGCCCCTCCTCTCGAGTTGGCCTGGTGAAGTAGTGAGTTGGTTTCTTGTACTCTCCACCTCACATAGCCAGGTACGCCCGGCTCATCGGGGATTGTTCTGAGCCAGGCGTCTAATCTTCTTTTGAAGATGTCCACCGCAACACCACTCGTGTTTCTTAGGTCTTTGGGCAGCTGATTAAACAGTCTTGGTCCTCTCACAACAAAACTATTTTCTTTCAGGGTTAAGGATGTTCCCTATCTAGCCTTTAATTTGGGAACACGACACAGTCTTCCTTTTCTACTTTCCATTGTTGTTTGAAGAGTTACAGGGTTCAGAGTAAGATTCGGGACTAGTTTCTCCATTATTTTCCAAGTATATATATATATATATATATATATATATATATATATATATATATATATATACACTTTCACTTGCATATACTATTGCATAACTTTCTTATAATACTTTTTCCCCACTTTTTCTCTCAGCTTACTTGGTGGAAGTAGATGAATGTCAGTGGATAGCCAATACTGTGCTTTTTCTTGTACCTCTTCTGCATATCCTTTTATATGTACATAATTGTAAATTGGGTATGTGAATTATTTCGCCCCTTTTTATCTCCTACTCTTTAGGCTTTTTAAGAATTATTTTGTACTAAACTCGAGTGGACTTTGTAGTTGGGTGTAAAGGGACCTCACTATGTCATATTTTTAATTATTAAACTATCATTGCCCGCATTGTAAAATTCGTTACCGCAGATGTTGTTCTCGATGTTGGAGGAAGTGACTTTGCAAGTATCTTGCAACCAACAGAACCTCCACGTTCTTCATCGTCTCCTTCAGAACCTTCAGAAGAGAATCGAGGACTACCTCTGGTGGGGTTCGATGTTAGGATCGGTGGTTCTGTGGGAGAGACAACGAGAACGCTTTCAACGAATAAATTCAGTTGCCAACAGCATCGAAATCAGTCCTGTAAGATACGTTATCGCTTCAAGTCTTAAAAGAATTTAAGAATATATTCCATTTGTGGGGAGTAAATATAAACAAATTTTGTCTGTCACGTTCTTAAGACTTTATTTGAGTTCTGTCCGGTCCGTACACTTTTAGACGGAACGAGGGACTTCACTGTGAATTACATATGAATTTGAAATAAATGGTCGAACATACAGTAGGCCAATATAGAACTAATATATAACTAATATATAACTAATATAGTTCTTGGTAACGAAAAATGAGAATTTGTAGAGAATGAAAGCCACGATAAAATAGATTTAGTTAATTTTCAACTTTTTGGCCTTCAGGTGTGTACTGCGTATAATAGAAGGGCGAGAATATACAGGGTGTCCGAGAATTATCTGTACAATATTTGGCTGTTATTAAAAGTCAACCATGAAGTGTAGAAATTCCAGTGTTGTCCCATTTTACAGAGAATCTCATTAAGTTTTTTCTGATACCACGTTTTGACAAGTGTTTTAGAAATGTACGCGGGTGATAGACATTGATGATTTAAAAGCAAGAATCACAGCTGCTATTGAGCGAATTGATGTGGATATGCTGCAGCGTACATGGCAACATTTGGAGTATCGATTGGATGTTTTGCGAATCACTAATGGTGCACATATCGAATGTTTGTAACAACGTTACTTTAATAAAAGAAACTTTTGAAAATACAGATTCTAAATAATCTTGTTTAAGAATTTTACATGTTATCAAGAATTTTATTAAAAGATGAAATTGTACAGATAATGTTCGGACACACTGGAATTTCTAAAAAACACTTGTCAAAACTTGGTATCAGAAAAAACTTAATGAGATTCTCTGTAAAATGGGACAACACTGGAATTTCTACACTTCATGGTTGACTTTTAATAACAGCCAAAAATTGTACAGATAATTCTCGGACACCCTGTATATATATATGTTACGAGTAATGTGGATAATTTGCCTAATGTGCATATTAGAACTTTACCTTAGGTTAGGTTAGGTGCTTTTCTGAGTGTTTGACTTTGTTTGATTCAGAAAAACACCTAACCTAACCTAAGGCAAAGTTCTAATGTGCACATTAGGCAATTATTCACATTACGTGTAACATATATATATATATATATATATATATATATATATATATATATATATATATACAGAGAGAGAGAGAGAGAGAGAGAGAGAATTAATAATAATTTTATGGTAGATTATTAATAATATTTTTATTGTAGCTAATTAATATGTTTTTAATAATATCAGTACGATAAAGTTCGGGGATTGGTTGAAAATGGAATTGTGGTTGATTAGGGTGGATTCAGCTATTCTTTGGGAGTAAATATTGATGGATTTTTGGAGAGTAACTGGGGCGCTTCAGTCTATTAGACGGTTGAGATTGCTTGAAAGAAGCATTATTTTCATTGGCAATTATGAAGGCTCGTTCGTACCCGTGATTCTTATAAATAAATTTTGACCTGTTAAGGTTAAGGTTTTCACAGCAAATAACCCTTCCCCACACGGGTCACCATTATAGATATGGAAAAAATAGGTCCTGCTCCAATGAGAATAGCCTAAACACAACCTAGGCTACGTTGGAGATGGAAGACCTAGGCCTGGTGATGAACCAGCCTAGCTATTTGTCCATAACCAGGACTTCCATACTCTTTTGTTAAACAATTACAGCTGAAATGTCAGCTTATTTAACCTAAATTTAATAACCGAAGGGAAATTTATGAACTTCTTACCTTGAAATTTTATATAAGTTTTATTTCTTGACACCAATAATGAAAATTTTTATTCCGGCTTCTTTCGTCTCGCGCCTCCTCGTCCTCCCTGTTATTCTGCTTATTAAGCTTATCCCGATCTTTTTCTTCTTCTTCCCAAAACCATGTTGCCATTTCTAGCTATGGGATCTTTTTTTCTTTTCATCCCATATTTGTTTCTTCATTGGTGTCTTTTTAATTTTTCTCAGCAAGAGTTCAAGTTCTCCTTCTGATTTATTTTTTATTGTTATTATTTTTTTTTATATGTCAATATGGCTTATCCAAGATTAGGTGGGTCTTCCATTTCGGTACTCCCAAATTTTCCACATACTGTATATATATATATATATATCGAGTCTTATGTGTGTTTACTGTTTCTAGCGTTGGCTAAAAACATTAAATGTAAACGTGGTTAATTTCTTGATCTCAGAACTCAGGGTCGTAAAAACTGGAAACCATTAGAAAAAATAGAAATAAGAACTGACTGTTTTACTTGTGAAGAATACATAGTGTGAGAAATAATGAATTTAGATCCCGGTGTGTGTGTGTGTGTGTGTGTGTGTGTGTGTGTGTGTGTGTGTGTGTGTACTTGCGGTAGAAGTCGAAGCTGAAGAATATACTTTACGGTGTATCTTGACGTCGAGAAAAGTTAGAGATAATGAATTTTCCCATTTTACAGTGAATCCATTTGACGTGGAGAGACTCCCGAGTTGATCAAGGAAAGGGGTAATAAATAGCTTGGCTAACTGGCCAAAATGCAAATACAGCGTCGACGTAACGTAGTCATAGAGCAGGCTCGGTGGGCAGTGAAGGTAGGAGACAGGATTCAAAATATTCCATAAGCGGTTGACAAGGACGGGAGAGAGGGAGCCTTGGTTGACTTCGAAGGTTTCTTAGAAGTATTAATAGCTGAATGTGAAGTAATTAAATTCCAAGCACAGACGGATCATAAATAGGAAGGTGACAATGGACATAAGAAGCTCAAAGAGTCCTTCAGCGCGCTTGGTCTGAAGATTATGAAGAATGTCATCAAGCGGAACTTCTTGAGGATCAAAAACACTGTGAGACTCGCAAAGGCGTAAAGACGGTTAGTGAAATGAAGGTCGAAGAATGTTTTGGATACGACGATGAAATGTTCGAAGTAGATGTTAGAATTCTGTGATGCCATTCAGCAAGCGGAGAAGTAATGGAACCGGAGGTAGAAAGTATGAATCTCGGAGGAAAGTTCCGTTTGTGGAATTTGAACTTCACAAACACCCTTCGTGAATCGTAAATAAACTAAATCTATTTTATTGTGGCTTTACTCCTTCACGTTATAAAGGTTTAAGGTACTAATGATGTAGATACGGGATTTCAAGGCTCGCAAGTTAAAATATCCTCCTTGTAGGAAAAATAGAGTTGACATATCTACATTGTAAGGGTAGGATGCAAATTGCTTTCTTATCATAAATTTTAGGCTTACATTATTTGTTTAGTCGAAAATTGTAAACAGCGTCGGAATAAGTGTGATTAATATGCACCGTTCAGTTTAAAATGACCAATGTTCCCAAAAGAGAACGAACGTATAAACTGACTCTAATGCTTAGGAATCCATTTCCTTCGCAACGATAAACCTAGTATGTAGACTGTAGAGGATACAGTACATACACTACACCCATTTGTGGGTCATAGTACTGGTTCTTTTCACTGAAATAAAGGTCGTCCCGGACGTTTCAAAACGGTTTCATGTTTTACTCACCATACAATTTATCCGATGCTTAATTTTGTTTTAATAAAATAAACAATTTATCATTTGCAATATTACTCCTAATGTTGCATAGTAAAAACATTACCTTACGTAAATCTATATTACTCTATTCCATAACTGAGGCTGCTTTAATCGTTTTCATACAGCCTGACGAAAATACTCACCCAACAATACAAGAAATTCCGCAAGAATGCGTCAGAGAGATCGTCAAGAGGCTCGATAATCACATTGATATTGTCGTAAGTTTTAGCTCCTTTTGTTTTTATTGGGGATGAAGCAAGGGGACGAGGATAGGGGCAGGGGAATGAGCTAAGGACACACATTCCATTTTCAGTCATCATTTTGTTACTGTGAATTATTTGTATTGTGATATTAACTAGTAAACTACATAATATGTTAAATTTGAATAAAATTTCTTAGATGCTAATTAAAGCAGTTTTGTTCAAATAAACGTACTATTAATTTCACTTAACTATAAATAAAGTAACCATTTTTTTTGTTAACCCTGTAAATAACAAAACAGTTTTGTTATAGTGACTTAAAAGTGTTGTAAAGCAAATATATTGTTCCGAGTGCATGTTGTCATAGTACAGGGTGTACATAAAGTCAGGATCTATTTTTGTGAAGCACTTGGAAATTATATGGAATTCAATCATAAAATGATAAAGTGGTAACATTTATTAAATAATTAAGAGTAGGATTCGACGTGACGCCCATCAGTATCCCTGCACAGCTCAAATCGTTCCGCAGCATTTCTAAACACATTCTGGAGCATTTGCGGGGTTATGTTATCTGCAGCAGTTCGTATACGTGTACGTAAGTTTTCAAGACTCGTAATCTTCGTCTGATAGACGTGCGATTTGATAAAGCCCCATGCAAAGAAATCTAAAGGGGTTAAATCTGGTGATCTCGCTGGCCAAGGTCTTAAGTTGCTTCCGCGTCCGATCCAGCGATTTGGAAAACGTCCATTTAGATAATCCTGAACAATTTTGGCATAGTAACAAGGAGCACCATCATGTTCATAGACGACGGTACTAACAATCCTATCCCCGTCACTTAGTATTTATGTTATATTGCATTCTATGAGTTCCGATTCATGTTAACATTGGAAAGGGAGGGGGCTCGTAAACGAAAACTTAATTTTCTGGAAGGGGGCTCAAGAAAGTTTGGGGAAGGCTGTTTAAGCATTTGCTGAATTCAAATTTCAAAATTCAAAATCTTAATTTAGACGTTTGATATGACATTAATATAATGACACTACTCTTATCTGAATAGGCCTTTGGAAGCATGGAGGCGTTTTAGGCAAAATTGATGGTATTTAGTTTATTTACTACATAAAAAAGTGAAAATGCTAAGTAATAATGATTGTGATAACAAAGATAATAATAATAATAATAGCAATAATAATAATAATAAATATAATATAAAGTTTATAAAATATTACATAATTTTTAATTAAATTTGCTGATTTAGCATGTGTCGATGACATTTAATGGTTATTTTTATTTTCTTATCAGGATGTAAAAGATGAAGTTATTCTATATTATTAATTATTCTCTTTTAATGGTTCATATTTAAGTACTACTTAAGCATAAAATGTAAAAAAAACAGTTATAAATAATGTCCGTCTTAGCATTGGATTATATGGTTAATACTGGATAATAAATTCATCTTTTAAGGATAGCTTTGGCCTCAGTCTTTGTTTACAACCGTTAACGCTCAGACTATTTCGGTTAATAATAGAGTAGTCACACTTGTTTCGATCCAGGATCAAATCCATAGGGCATCGTGAATCATTGCCCACGAAAATCCTCTAGTATTAGTAGTTATATGGTCGAATCATCAAATTCATTACCATGTAGACTATGTGTGTTTTTAACAGCTTGAAAACTGTTTGAAGGTACTTTTCACTGACTTTGTTTCGCTTTCAGTCAGCAGGAAAATCATACTCAGTAATGGCTAGGTTCGCGAGTGAACAAAATATTTGGAAGGAATTGTGTAGTTTTCATTGGAACAGACAGCAAATTGAGAACATTATAAGAAGTCACAAGGAATTGCAAGTGAAGAGAGATTGGGAACAAGTGTACCATAGGTTAAGAAGGTTAGTATTAACATTTTATATTTTGTTTATTTAAAAAATAAAATAATTACGTCATATAAACGAGTCATTGTTCATTAAAACGAACGTTTAGGATATGACTTTAAAATTAAATTAATATTTTGCCAAAAAATGAAGGAAAGTATCATAATTGAGGATATACGATGTTCCCAGCATTATAATATTTTAAGTAGGACAATATTTGGAAATTGCCCCTATAGGAAATGAGCAGAACGAAGGTTACGTGTAATAGCCATTAAATTATTCTTTAGAAGACAATTCCATAACATTATACTCGTAATAAAAGAGAGCTTTGCGTGACTTAATGAAGTGAGGACTCTTTGCAACACGTAAATTTTATTATGCTGCATAAAATACACTTTAGATCAATGCTTTCAGTGCAATGACCGCACTTTGTATGATGGATGTACGGATATTCGAACGTGGATAGAATAATAAAAGCGCTTCTTTTTTATTTTATTGATTAGACGATGAACCTCAGTATTTGCTCGAAACGTTATTAGTACTTTTACAGATCCCCGCAGGAACAAAATGAGCATATAAATCATAGTGAAACGTACGAATTTACGTACGAAACCTACAACTACGTGTGTATATATAGTTTTTATCAGGGTGCCACAAAGCTTACGTATAGCTTCATACCGTTGGAGCTCGCGACGTATCACCTTTTACTCGTGAGTGAATGAGTGCACAGCCAAATTGTGGTTGCAGTGAGAGGCTGATTTCTCAGACTTTCACATGGTACGGTTCATAATACAATTACAGGGTTTCGCAAACAAAAAACAAGCTTCTCGGTGTCCAGGAATTCTGTCAGTTGTCACGGAACGAACCAAATGGGCCCTTATTTGTCAGATAATGTCCTGCCTCTGTGCAAAGTTAGCCGACATCACCGGCGCAGTCATCTCACATACACCATAAACTTAGCTACAATGGACGTGTGCCTTGTTCAAAACGTTTGTTCAAAAAGCAAATGTCAAGTGGATCGAAAGGGTCAAGGAAGTGATTCACGAACATCCTTCATGGATGGATGTTCATGGGTTGGAGGAACTCAAATCCAACGTATAAAGAGTCGTGCTTAAAACCCACAGTACAGAGTGAGTTTCAGTGTTATGGTGTGGGCAACAATATGGGAGGCTGAAAAGATGGACCTGGTGCTTTGAGGTAAGTATGAAGTCCAGGAACTATGCATCCATCCTTGAAAACTATCTTTTTTTACTGCTCCATCCAGGTAAACTCCAGTTTAACACACACGTGTTGTAAGAAGAATCTGCAACTTTTTACGATTCCTGGAAGTCAAACGTTCCTCGACGAATCCCAAGTTTGCTTTCTCAGCAACCTGTGCAACCTGTCGTACCTCACAATATAAGAGACAAAAAGGGTTACAAGTTCTATTTTGGTCTCCGAGAAACTCAGATATTGATCGCCAGTTGCAGAGAAAACGGGGCTTCCTCCTTCATCTGTATCAAATCTCAAGGAAATAGTGACTGGACTTTGGCCAAATTCAGGCCAAATCTCATCGTATTCAAGCCCTTCATGAATCACACAGAAAAGGTCAAAATATTGATTGCTTGTGATTATTTATTTATCATATCTACTACCTGCCAGGGTAACCTAGTGATAGATTGGCGGTCTGTTAATATGAAGGGCCTGGATTTAAGTCTCGTCTAGGACTTCAGATTTCAGCGATTTAAATACTTTCTTGGTGGAGTAGTGGTGGCAGTGCCGTAACAAGGACGAGGCGAGTGAGGCACTTGTCTCGGGTGTTTGAAGGTACTTTTCACTGACTTTGTTTCGCTTTCAGTCAGCAGGAAAATCATACTCGGTAATGGCTAGGTTCGCGAGTGAACAAAATATTTGGAAGGAATTGTGTAGTTTTCATTGGAACAGACAGCAAATTGAGAATATTATAAGAAGTCACAAGGAATTGCAAGTGAAGAGAGATTGGGAACAAGTGTACCATAGGTACACCATAGTTTTTATCAGGGTGCCACAAAGCTTACGTATAGCTTCATACCGTTGGAGCTCGCGACGTATCACCTTTTACTCGTGAGTGAATGAGTGCACAGCCAAATTGTGGTTGCAGTGAGAGGCCGATTTCTCAGACTTTCACATGGTACGGTTCATAATACAATTACAGGGTTTCGCAAACAAAAAACAAGCTTCTCGGTGTCCAGGAATTCTGTCAGTTGTCACGGAACGAACCAAATGGGCCCTTATTTGTCAGATAATGTCCTGCCTCTGTGCAAAGTTAGCCGACATCACCGGCGCAGTCATCTCACCATACACCATAAACTTAGCTACAATGGACGTGTGCCTTGTTTCAAAACGTTTGTTCAAAAAGCAAATGTCAAGTGGATTCGAAAGGGTCAAGGAAGTGATTCACGAACATCCTTCATGGATGGATGTTCATGGGTTTGGAGGAACTCAAATCCAACGTATAAAGAGTCGTGCTTTAAACCCACAGTACAGAGGAGTTTCAGTGTTATGGTGTGGGCAACAATATGGGAGGCTGAAAAGATGGACCTGGTGTGCTTTGAGGTAAGTATGAAGTCCAGGAACTATGCATCCATCCTTGAAAACTATTTTTTTTACTGCTCCATCCAGGTAAACTCCAGTTTAACACACACGTGTTGTAAGAAGAATCTGCAACTTTTTACGATTCCTGGAAGTCAAACGTTCCTCGACGAATCCCAAGTTTGCTTTCTCAGCAACCTGTGCAACCTGTCGTACCTCACAATATAAGAGACAAAAAGGGTTACAAGTTCTATTTTGGTCTCCGAGAAAACTCAGATATTGATCGCCAGTTGCAGAAAACGGGGCTTCCTCCTTCATCTGTATCAAATCTCAAGGAAATAGTGACTGGACTTTGGCCAAATTCAGGCCAAAATCTCATCGTATTCAAGCCCTTCATGAATCACACAGAAAAGGTCAAAATATTGATTGCTTGTGATTATTTATTTATCATATCTACTACCTGCCAGGGTAACCTAGTGATAGATTGGCGGTCTGTTAATATGAAGGGCCTGGATTTAAGTCTCGTCTAGGACTTCAGATTTCGCGATTTAAATACTTTCTTGGTGGAGTAGTGGTGGCAGTGCCGTAACAAGGACGAGGCGAGTGAGGCATTGTCTCGGGTGTTTGAAGGTACTTTTCACTGACTTTGTTTCGCTTCAGTCAGCAGGAAAATCATACTCGGTAATGGCTAGGTTCGCGAGTGAACAAAATATTTGGAAGGAATGTGTAGTTTCATTGGAACAGACAGCAAATTGAGAATATTATAAGAAGTCACAAGGAATTGCAAGTGAAGAGAGATTGGGAACAAGTGTACCATAGGTACACCATAGTTTTTATCAGGGTGCCACAAAGCTTACGTATAGCTTCATACCGTTGGAGCTCGCGACGTATCACCTTTTACTCGTGAGTGAATGAGTGCACAGCCAAATTGTGGTTTGCAGTGAGAGGCCGATTTCTCAGACTTTCACATGGTACGGTTCATAATACAATTACAGGGTTTCGCAAACAAAAAACAAGCTTCTCGGTGTCCAGGAATTCTGTCAGTTGTCACGGAACGAACCAAATGGGCCCTTATTTGTCAGATAATGTCCTGCTCTGTGCAAAGTTAGCCGACATCACCGGCGCAGTCATCTCACCATACACCATAAACTTAGCTACAATGGACGTGTGCCTTGTTCAAAACGTTTGTTTCAAAAAGCAAATGTCAAGTGGATTCGAAAGGGTCAAGGAAGTGATTCACGAACATCCTTCATGGATGGATGTTCATGGGTTTGGAGGAACTCAAATCCAACGTATAAAGAGTCGTGCTTTAAACCCACAGTACAGAGTGATTTCAGTGTTATGGTGTGGGCAACAATATGGGAGGCTGAAAAGATGGACCTGGTGTGCTTTGAGGTAAGTATGAAGTCCAGGAACTATGCATCCATCCTTGAAAACTATCTTTTTTTACTGCTCCATCCAGGTAAACTCCAGTTTAACACACACGTGTTGTAAGAAGAATCTGCAACTTTTACGATTCCTGGAAGTCAAACGTTCCTCGACGAATCCCAAGTTTGCTTTCTCAGCAACCTGTGCAACCTGTCGTACCTCACAATATAAGAGACAAAAAGGGTTACAAGTTCTATTTTGGTCTCCGAGAAACTCAGATATTGATCGCCAGTTGCAGAAAACGGGGCTTCCTCCTTCATCTGTATCAAATCTCAAGGAAATAGTGACTGGACTTTGGCCAAATTCAGGCCAAAATCTCATCTATTCAAGCCCTTCATGAATCACACAGAAAAGGTCAAAATATTGATTGCTTGTGATTATTTATTTATCATATCTACTACCTGCCAGGGTAACCTAGTGATAGATTGGCGGTCTGTTAATATGAAGGGCCTGGATTTAAGTCTCGTCTAGGACTTCAGATTCAGCGATTTAAATACTTTCTTGGTGGAGTAGTGTGGCAGTGCCGTAACAAGGACGAGGCGAGTGAGGCACTTGTCTCGGGTGTTTGAAGGTACTTTTCACTGACTTTGTTTCGCTTTCAGTCAGCAGGAAAATCATACTCGGTAATGGCTAGGTTCGCGAGTGAACAAAATATTTGGAAGGAATTGTGTAGTTTTCATTGGAACAGACAGCAAATTGAGAATATTATAAGAAGTCACAAGGAATTGCAAGTGAAGAGAGATTGGGAACAAGTGTACCATAGGTACACCATAGTTTTTATCAGGGTGCCACAAAGCTTACGTATAGCTTCATACCGTTGGAGCTCGCGACGTATCACCTTTTACTCGTGAGTGAATGAGTGCACAGCCAAATTGTGGTTGCAGTGAGAGGCCGATTTCTCAGACTTTCACATGGTACGGTTCATAATACAATTACAGGGTTTCGCAAACAAAAAACAAGCTTCTCGGTGTCCAGGAATTCTGTCAGTTGTCACGGAACGAACCAAATGGGCCCTTATTTGTCAGATAATGTCCTGCCTCTGTGCAAAGTTAGCCGACATCACCGGCGCAGTCATCTCACCATACACCATAAACTTAGCTACAATGGACGTGTGCCTTGTTCAAAACGTTTGTTCAAAAAGCAAATGTCAAGTGGATTCGAAAGGGTCAAGGAAGTGATTCACGAACATCCTTCATGGATGGATGTTCATGGGTTTGGAGGAACTCAAATCCAACGTATAAAGAGTCGTGCTTAAAACCCACAGTACAGAGTGAGTTTCAGTGTTATGGTGTGGGCAACAATATGGGAGGCTGAAAAGATGGACCTGGTGTGCTTTGAGGTAAGTATGAAGTCCAGGAACTATGCATCCATCCTTGAAAACTATCTTTTTTTACTGCTCCATCCAGGTAAACTCCAGTTTAACACACACGTGTTGTAAGAAGAATCTGCAACTTTTTACGATTCCTGGAAGTCAAACGTTCCTCGACGAATCCCAAGTTTGCTTTCTCAGCAACCTGTGCAACCTGTCGTACCTCACAATATAAGAGACAAAAAGGGTTACAAGTTCTATTTTGGTCTCCGAGAAACTCAGATATTGATCGCCAGTTGCAGAAAACGGGGCTTCCTCCTTCATCTGTATCAAATCTCAAGGAAATAGTGACTGGACTTTGGCCAAATTCAGGCCAAAATCTCATCGTATTCAAGCCCTTCATGAATCACACAGAAAAGGTCAAAATATTGATTGCTTGTGATTATTTATTTATCATATCTACTACCTGCCAGGGTAACCTAGTGATAGATTGGCGGTCTGTTAATATGAAGGGCCTGGATTTAAGTCTCGTCTAGGACTTCAGATTTCAGCGATTTAAATACTTTCTTGGGGAGTAGTGGTGGCAGTGCCGTAACAAGGACGAGGCGAGTGAGGCACTTGTCTCGGGTGTTTGAAGGTACTTTTCACTGACTTTGTTTCGCTTTCAGTCAGCAGGAAAATCATACTCGTAATGGCTAGGTTCGCGAGTGAACAAAATATTTGGAAGGAATTGTGTAGTTTTCATTGGAACAGACAGCAAATTGAGAATATATAAGAAGTCCAAGGAATTGCAAGTGAAGAGAGATTGGGAACAAGTGTACCATAGTACACCATAGTTTTTTATCAGGGTGCCACAAAGCTTACGTATAGCTCATACGTTGGAGCTCGCGACGTATCACCTTTACTCGTGAGTGAATGGAGTGCACAGCCAAATTGTGGTTGCAGTGAGAGGCCGATTTCTCAGACTTCACATGGTACGGTTCATAATACAATTACAGGGTTTCGCAAACAAAAAACAAGCTTCTCGGTGTCCAGGATTCTGTCAGTTGTCACGGAACGAACCAAATGGGCCCTTATTTGTCAGATAATGTCCTGCCTCTGTGCAAAGTTAGCCGACATCACCCGCGCAGTCATCTCACCATACACCATAAACTTAGCTACAATGGACGTGTGCCTTGTTCAAAACGTTTGTTCAAAAAAGCAAATGTCAAGTGGATTGAAAGGGTCAAGGAAGTGATTCACGAACATCCTTCATGGATGGATGTTCATGGGTTGGAGGAACTCAAATCCAACGTATAAAGAGTCGGCTTTAAAACCCACAGTACAGAGTGAGTTTCAGTGTTATGGTGTGGGCAACAATATGGGAGGCTGAAAAGATGGACCTGGTGTGCTTTGAGGTAAGTATGAAGTCCAGGAACTATGCAATCCATCCTTGAAAACTATCTTTTTTTACTGCTCCATCCAGGTAAACTCCAGTTTAACACACACGTGTTGTAAGAAGAATCTGCAACTTTTTACGATTCCTGGAAGTCAAACGTTCCTCGACGAATCCCAAGTTTGCTTTCTCAGCAACCTGTGCAACCTGTCGTACCTCACAATATAAGAGACAAAAAGGGTTACAAGTTCTATTTTGGTCTCCGAGAAACTCAGATATTGATCGCCAGTTGCAGAAAACGGGGCTTCCTCCTTCATCTGTATCAAATCTCAAGGAAATAGTGACTGGACTTTGGCCAAATTCAGGCCAAAATCTCATCGTATTCAAGCCCTTCATGAATCACACAGAAAAGGTCAAAATATTGATTGCTTGTGATTATTTATTTATCATATCTACTACCTGCCAGGGTAACCTAGTGATAGATTGGCGGTCTGTTAATATGAAGGGCCTGGATTTAAGTCTCGTCTAGGACTTCAGATTTCAGCGATTTAAATACTTTCTTGGTGGAGTAGTGGTGGCAGTGCCGTAACAAGGACGAGGCGAGTGAGGCACTTGTCTCGGGTGTTTGAAGGTACTTTTCACTGACTTTGTTTCGCTTTCAGTCAGCAGGAAAATCATACTCGGTAATGGCTAGGTTCGCGAGTGAACAAAATATTTGGAAGGAATTGTGTAGTTTTCATTGGAACAGACAGCAAATTGAGAATATTATAAGAAGTCACAAGGAATTGCAAGTGAAGAGAGATTGGGAACAACAGTGTACCATAGGTACACCATAGTTTTTTCAGGGTGCCACAAAGCTTACGTATAGCTTCATACCGTTGGAGCTCGCGACGTATCACCTTTTACTCGTGAGTGAATGAGTGCACAGCCAAATTGTGTTGCAGTGAGAGGCCGATTTCTCAGACTTTCACATGGTACGGTTCATAATACAATTACAGGGTTTCGCAAACAAAAAACAAGCTTCTCGGTGTCCAGGAATTCTGTCAGTTGTCACGGAACGAACCAAATGGGCCCTTATTTGTCAGATAATGTCCTGCCTCTGTGCAAAGTTAGCCGACATCACCGGCGCAGTCATCTCACCATACACCATAAACTTAGCTACAATGGACGTGTGCCTTGTTCAAAACGTTTGTTCAAAAAGCAAATGTCAAGTGGATTCGAAAGGGTCAAGGAAGTGATTCACGAACATCCTTCATGGATGGATGTTCATGGGTTTGGAGGAACTCAAATCCAACGTATAAAGAGTCGTGCTTAAACCCACAGTACAGAGTGAGTTTCAGTGTTATGGTGTGGGCAACAATATGGGAGGCTGAAAAGATGGACCTGGTGTGCTTTGAGGTAAGTATGAAGTCCAGGAACTATGCATCCATCCTTGAAAACTATCTTTTTTTACTGCTCCATCCAGGTAAACTCCAGTTTAACACACACGTGTTGTAAGAAGAATCTGCAACTTTTTACGATTCCTGGAAGTCAAACGTTCCTCGACGAATCCCAAGTTTGCTTTCTCAGCAACCTGTGCAACCTGTCGTACCTCACAATATAAGAGACAAAAAGGGTTACAAGTTCTATTTTGGTCTCCGAGAAACTCAGATATTGATCGCCAGTTGCAGAAAACGGGGCTTCCTCCTTCATCTGTATCAAATCTCAAGGAAATAGTGACTGGACTTTGGCCAAATTCAGGCCAAAATCTCATCGTATTCAAGCCTTCATGAATCACACAGAAAAGGTCAAAATATTGATTGCTTGTGATTATTATTTATCATATCTACTACCTGCCAGGGTAACCTAGTGATAGATTGGCGGTCTGTTAATATGAAGGGCCTGGATTTAAGTCTCGTCTAGGACTTCAGATTTCAGCGATTTAAATACTTTCTTGGTGGAGTAGTGGTGGCAGTGCCGTAACAAGGACGAGGCGAGTGAGGCACTTGTCTCGGGTGCGCAAAGCTGAGGGGCGCAGAAAAGCTATATAAAATATGTATCTACTATCCCAAGCACGCCATGCCATTAGGGAAAGGGCGCATTTCTATAAATTTTCAGTACTTTTCAGTACTTTATTTTCTGTTTTCGATGCATATTATTCGATCAGCGCTTCTCCAAACCGAATATTGCAAATCAGAAAACAGGATGTAATGACTGGAAAAATTTAAACTGTTTTGTAGGACATGAAAATTCAACTAATCATCGTGAACATTTCTGTAAATGGAAATCCCTACAAAAAAGACTATTGCGCCGACAATGTATCGATGATGCACTACAGAAAGCTATTGAAACTGATAAACAAAAATGGAGACATATTCTGAAAATAGTTCTTGATGCTGTGATGTTTTGTGCCAAAAACAATTTACCACTTAGAGGATCGTGTAGTGTTATAGGAATAGGGGGGGCGCAAGTATAGGGGGGCGCAATTTTATGATCTTGCCTCGGGCGCAAAATTAGCTAGTTACGAGTCTGAGAGGTGGAGTAGCGATATTAAGTCTTTCTTGGTGTAGTTGTTGTTTGTATGCCATGTAAAACTGTAAGTCCTCTCCGTCATATGACCTTAGATGTTAAGAAGGAGGTGAAATAACCCCCAAACATTATTATTATTATCATCGTATCTCTTACAGATATACGTTAAAAAAATTTGGGTGCTCATTGTATTACTGCGGGGTTCTGTATATTTTTTAGGCCTGGAAATTTACGAGTCTCTAATTTAATTATAGTTTGCAAATTAAAAATAAGATTAAGAAAATGCATTAAAGAATGTTTCATCCGATTTTTGATTAATTGCGAACTATATTAAAAATATTATAATTGTAAATAAATAGGCAGTATACCGTACAAGTATATAATGAAATACATAATTAACACGTATATAATGAATGTACGACGACGTATCTTCTACGATTTACAAACTTTCGACATAGGGTACCTTCTTTTTGCGACTTAAACATAGGTCATGCATGATGCAGGTAAAATCGGCTTTTCCACCAATTTTCTGGGTGCTCATTTTATTCTTGTAAACGTCTGTTTGAGCAAGTAAAAATGGAGAATGATCGCTCTCTGTAATAACAAACAAAAAAATATCTTATTTCAGACTCAACAATACAAATATTATACAAGTGGTCCGTATAAGGTTAAGTGATACTTGTCTGGTGAAGTAGTCGTTGTCTGCGACGTATAATGTTAGGGCGAAATGCGCTTTCGTTGTTTCCCATGATAAACAAAATTATCTGAATTGTATTCAATTTTAATAAGTTTTGAGCGTTTGAGGAACTTATTTGAGGTAAAGAAAACAATCCTTAAAGTTTTGATGGCTTTTTTTTTTTTAGTTTAATAATAAATAGTCGTCGCAAATGTTACTTGAAACGTAACTTTTATTTTTTGTAAAGAAAAAAATTAAGCTTGAGTATGGAATTAAACTTATGTTTATATTAAAACGACTTTAACACTAATCATTTTATACCGCAGGACTTACGGACTCCGAGAGACCTACGCTAACATGATTTTACTTTGCAAGAACTGCCAGTGCCTATTTTGGGAGTCTCTTGGACACCCCTGCTTAGTTGAATCCAATCCGGAGATAAAAAACCGAATCCAAACCGGCAAAGAGGAATCATTTACTAGAGTTCCTCCGAAAGTGTTCCTTTCTTATTTCTCGATTTGAAAATAATAATCAATTATAAAGTTATCATCATTGATATCAATCCGTTTTAGCGGTAATTATTTTCAGATATATATATATATATATATATATATATGTGTGACCAAAAGTATTGGGACAAATTAAGTAGAACAAAAGCTAACTGCTGACAGCATATTTTAATAGGGTGTAGACCCACCTCTGGTCCTGATAACATCCTCAATCCTCTCAGGAACACTTTCCACCAAGTTTGATAAGTTTGAAGTAGAATATGTACCATTCCTCCCGCAGTGTACTGTAGTTTCCAATGCAGTGAGAGAAGTTGAGGTCTGCGGTCTGTTCCTGACGCGTCTCTCTACTTCATCCCGGAGGTGTTCTATCGGATTGAAATTAGGATCTGAGTAGGCTATGCGATGTTGTCAACGTTATTCTACCCGAACCAATGAGTTACAACCTGGTCTTTGTGACAAGAGACGTTATCGTGCTGATGCAGCTAAGGGCCCTCACTATAAAATTCCATCTTTGCTGTCCAAAATGTCACAATAGGTCCTCACAGTTATCGTACCGTTCACAACCGCTAATGGCCCAAGGACAGACATTGAGAAACATGCTCATACTATGACACTGCCACCTCCATACTTAACGATCGGGACAATGAACTGAGGATCAAAGCATTCTCCAAGCTCTAGCACCATATCGTGTTGCGGGACTCATCACTTCACAGGACCCGTTTCAACTGTTCTGTTCCCCGTTTCGATAAGCTTTAAACCACTGTAGTCGTCACTTTGCATTCAGAGTTTTGATGTATGACTAGGCTGACCATATTTCCTTGAGACAAAAACGGGACATTGGGATGGCAAAAAAGGGACGGGGATTATGTAATATTCTGTATTCATGAAAAAGTAAGTACATAAACATATTGAGCTTACAATTATTCTTCAGTGACAGAACCCATAAAAAAAACGGTACTGTCCCGTTCAAAACGGTACGTATGGTCAGCCTATGTATGACTCGGGGGTAGCTCTTTCCATAGAAATCTTCTGCATGTCATCCGTACAGTAGGACCACTGGCCGAAAGACTTGGAGGGTCATTGACTTCCTACGTGACGTATTTTAGGTCAGACGTCCAATCCTTCTTCATCACACTTTTCAACGTTGCCGCGCACCGTTTGGCATAATTTTTGGTTTGTCTGGTCTGGGTTCTGCTCCAACTTGTTTTACAATCTTCTACTTTCGTATAGTATTTCCCACACATAACTTGGGTGAACTTTAGATGTCTCCGCAATCTCACATACATTCATACCTGTGATATAATATCCAGTTATCTTGCCGTGTTTAAACTTCGTTACCTCCGATCCAACACATCATACTTATATGAATACTGACTGTGACAGATAGCAGACTAGCTTACTATGCCCTTGGACTTCGGTGCTGCCCTCTGTGAAGCACTTTATAACCGGAACAATGAATACTGACTGTGACAGATAGCAGACTAGCTTACTATGCCCTTGGACTTCGGTGCTGCCATCTGTGAAGCACTTTATAACCGGAACATTCGGGTGTTGACAGAGAGAATCTTGTCCCAATACCATATATATATATATATATATATATATATATATATATATATATATTATATATTATATATATATATATATACACACACACCACACATTTAAGTATTGTAATGCATTTTTCATATAACACGTGACCTTTGTGTTTTCATTTTGAAACTGTTGAGGATGATTTTCGTTTCAGTTATTTCTCGCGAAAATCAAAAAAAAAGAAAAAACCATTTCTGTTATTTTATTATTTTTTTTAAAGCCATTATTATTTTTTAATAAACTTATTGAAAAATGAAGAAAAAAATGCAGCTAGAATTTTCTTTTAAATTCTTTTAATTTATCGGAGACTCCTCCATATTAATATTATTATTATTAATATTATTATTATTATTATTATTATTATTATTAATAGGCAATTTTTACTACTTGAATTTAAAAGAAAATATTATAGAATTCCATAACATACTCGTACGTAAATATAGGTAATAGGACCTACTTAAACAGATGCGCCTAAGAACTTATAGAATAGTATTGCAAATGATAGGGCCTTATGTATATTTTTGTTTCCTATATATATATATAGTTTAGGATAATATCAAATTTGCCACTATAACTGTAGTAATGACGTCATTGTTTCACACAAGCAGCTTGCAAATAGTTATTAAGGTTGAAAATAGTGTGTAATTTACATAAAACACTTTATTTTCTGTTTCTATGCAAGTAACTATTCTTTGTAGAAGAAATTATAACACATAATATATATATATATATATATATATACACGGTGAACCAAAAGTAAGTGGACAGTAGGTTGAATACGGTTTGTGTTATATTATATTATAACTATGGTGTTCATTATAACTATGGTGTTTGTGTTATATTATATTAAATATTATAACTAAATTTATTTAAATTTATTTTGTATTATAGTATACAAAAAAATTAAATATGTATTCTCAAAATAAACGTTATCATTTACTGTCCACCTACATTTGGTTCACCCTATATATACAGGGTGTCCCAAAAAAAACTATATACTCATATATATGATGCTGTAAAGAGTATATAGTTTTTTTTGGGACACCCTGTGTATATATATATGTGTGTGTGTGTGTGTGTGTGTGTCTCCAAAAAGAACGCTTTAGTTTGTTCAGTTCATGTTACAAATTTTTTTTTACTGTTTCTACAGAACTTTGAATTTTTTTCATGTAGTTTAAACTAGGCCATAAATAAGGTATGAAAAATGTAATATTGGGGTTGTTTAACCTCCTTCGCAGCATCTAAGGCGAGGGTCGGGAACCTGCGGCTCGCGAGCCGCATGCGACTCATCGAAGTTTTGGGTGCGACTCGCGTACAGCCATCGTAATAAAAAAATTTAAAAATTAGTCTTTAGATTGGACTTGTGGCTCGTTTAAGTGTTTTGTAATTTTGATGTGGCTTATGCTATTGAAAAGGTTCCCGACGCCTGATCTAAAGTCATACGACAGAGGGTTTTACGTAGAATCCGCACATCGTCTGGATGCGAAGGACGGTCTCCCATCCAACTACTACCCAGAATCAATGTCGCTTAACTTCGCTGAATCGACGGGAAACAGTGTTACGATACTGGCCCCCAACGTAGCCCTAAATAATGTAAGCTATCATCGAATTTAAAGTAAAAGATGGCGTATTCACTAAATCAACTTATGTTTATTTTAAAGTGTTATTTTCTAACAAAGAGTGTTGTAGGCCTACCTGTGTAACGTGATTTTACAGCACAATTTTAGTGTAAACCTCAAGCAGATCCTCAATGAAGAGAAAAATGAAGAAATTCGAAGAGTTTCGAAGACAATAGAGATGTGAAAGACAATTTGAAAAGTTGTGTCGGTACAAAGAAAACTGTAAGATATGCCATCTTGTACTGTAAATTCAATAATAGCAGCATATAGCCTCTTTGCTTTGTCTAATTTAGACTATATAAAAACTGTAAAGTTACGATGAAAATTATGTAGAAATTTATTGGATAAAAAACTTCGTAACGTATCATCACTTAAACAAGATGAATCATCTTTTTATGGATACAGTAGAATCTGTCAATGTGATCACGCGATTAAATTCACTACTTTTCTGCGGTCCGGACAAAAATTATGTATTTACAATGTAACTTTTTCTCAGTAGCCTATAGTGAAATTGTATTGTGGAATGTGACCTTTTTTTTTTTACCCAACTAAAAATTATTTTTGTTCAGAATTTAGTCTCTTAAAGTGACCGTGGGATTTTAATAATCCACAATGATCTTACAACTTAATCACGTCATGACTCATACCTGATATTTCTGTAAAATTGTTTCCACACCTACAGTACCCAGATAGAAAGTTAAAATGAACAAGTTTTAATCGAAAAATGCATTGTTTTTTGAAAATTAGTGGACTACTCCTTTTTAGGGCTGGAACACGACGTAATTAAGAAAAGCCGGTCACTTTGTTATTAACTCTCTTCAGAGAAATATGATTTTTTTTCTGGTAAATACCTGTCTACAGTGACCACCTTCGTGCGATTCCGATAGTAGTCACTTTAAGCAGGTTCTACTGTGTATATAAAAAACTTTTAATGCAAATGATATTGTATATGCATTTCCAAATGGGTTAAATGTCAAACCCAATAGCTAGTAATAGCAATTTCGTTTGGTTGTTTCTAAAGATTCAAAACAATTTTAAGTTAAAGGAAAACAAAGACTAACAGTTGTTGTAAAATGTGTTCCAAAAAGTATCGTAAGGATCTTAAAATTTATTTTAACCTAACTTCTAAAGAGAGACGAAAACAAAGACAAAAAAACAAATATATTCAATATATTCTCTATTTTTCAGAAACTTTCTTGGTGGTATAGATCCAACAGATAACATCAAGCTGTGCGCACCACGATGGTCGACCCATTGCCCTGCTCTCAGCTAGAGCGTTCGGACGTCTTGTAATTCACTACTCTCCAGATGGACGTTACTAGCATATGCTCTAATCTTTCTTGGGGACAAGCTTCCGTAGGAGAGAATTTGTCTCAGTCGTAGCGCGTCATTCCTGGGTGAGGCCAGCGTCCGTAACTCAGTGGGTTACACCGTTTCCCCTGTAAGCAAAGTGAGGACACTGAGGCCGTGGGTTCGAACCCGATGATGCTGGCAATAATATTACAGGAGTTACAGCAAAGGGCCGCATTAATTGGCCTGAGCGCTGTGCCAGTTTCTGGACTTCCTGAATGATTATATATAATTATCATTCCTGGGCCAAATTCCTCGACCCCACAGCCCCAAACGTTTTCTTGAAGGAGTATCTCAAATAATGGCTCTACGCGCAGAAGACAAAACCAATGCAGACACTCAAGGACAACATCCGAAGACATGACGTCCAAAACCTGTACCTAAGAGCTCAGCAATGGGTTGATCATCGTGCTGTAGACATCCGTTGTAACTATGTGTAAGATACGAAAATTCAAAGGAATGAAAAATTGAATTAGTTGCGTTAAAATAAATTTTAAAATCTGTACATTACTTTCTGGACACCCTGTATTTTCCAAATGCAGCTGTTATATTAAATGAAAAGAAAAACTAAGGCTTGAGCTTCAAAATTGGAGTTGAAAGTTGTTCGTATGTGTCGGCTTCTCTCCGTAACATGAAAAGCGAATGAAAAAAGGCCAGAAATCGCGTTGGATTTTAAGTCGGACGCATTTGTCTCGAATTAAAAATTTCGTGGCTTCATTTTTTCTTTTGGTAAAACATGCATTTGTTATTTTTGAAACATTTGTCTTAAATGCAAAAACGTTTGCCATTGCACCCATACAAACCTGCGACACTTTTAATTCCACAAAACTCCAACGCAGAGCAATGTAACATGCATGCATTTAAGCATTAGCCTAAATATTTTCTTTACATTTCATTTTATGATAATTAAAACCGTAAATTATTTATTGATCAAATAATAATGCTAATTTATGAATGAATAATTACTATTAGTGGCAATCTAATTAAAAAAAAAATTCCTGTGGCGCCATCTGGTATATATTTTCCATCCGCAACTTTTGAAGAACAGATTGAAAATTCCTTCATTTAATATCATTTTTCGTGTAAACAATATACTGTTTATACAGCGCCCTGCCAGAATAAAATGAACACCCTCCTAAAGCAACGGAATGGACAAGTGGCACCGTCCTCTTGAAACATGATGTCCTCCAAGTGAAGTTTCCATTCCGAAACAAAGGCAGATGGTTCTCATCTAAGTTGGATATGTAATCTTGTGAAGTAAGGCTACTCTCTACGAATACAGGGTTAGTTTTTTTAGAGTGTCAAATACCTGCCCATACCCTAACCACAATCACTGAATTTCACATTGGGTTGCACCAATTTGGGATTGAATACGACTTCCGTCTAGCTACACGTCCTCTGTACCCAGCTGTATGTAGGACAGGCTATGCAGAACGCTCTCTGAGCCTAATAAGAGGAAATGATATGAGTGGTCCATGCGGCTGAAGGACGTGTCTAATCAGTTCTGGCACTCTTTTGTCTTCTCACATGAATCAAGATTCCAGCAGTTTGCTTCAGGAGAACGGATCTGGGTATGGAGAATCTGGGGTAATATGTTCAGTTCCAAATTGGCGCAACCCAAGGTGAAATTCGGTGGTTGTGCTGTTAGGCTGTGGGCAGGTATTTGACACTGAAAAAATGACTACGCTCGTAGAGGGACGTCTTAATTCACAAGATTAGATATCCACCTTAGACGAGAACTTCCTGCCTTTGTTTCGGAATGAAAAACTTTACTTGGAGAACATCATGTTTCAAGAAGATGGTACCACATGTTCATTCCGTTGTTTTAGGAGAATGTTCATTTTATTCTGGCAAGATTCTGTACATTAATTTCATCATAAATTATTGTATAAAACCGCGACATTTTCACATTTTCAGTCGTGACTCATCACATTTAGCCTAATGTAAATAACTAAATTAACTTAACCTAACTTAACCTTCATTATGGCCTTTTTCCATGATATTTAACTATTTTCATTTAAGAAAAAAGTTTGCAGCTTTGGCGATACCGCTAATGTCCTGGAGACGTAAGGTAGCCAAGAACACCCACACACCTACATTCATTTTTATAGATAAGTATATTAAATAATTATTTAATATGCTCAACTATTCGGTATTCGGTATTTTTAACAAATATTCGGTGCTGAAAACTGACTTAATTAAAATTTTTATTTTATCAGAATTTGTCCAGATAAATCCATAATCTTAACTGATGTTATATTGTTAAAATTGGTGTAAACCTAAAATTATGACCTTTGATACATTTCTATCAAGTGGAATGGTCGAATTTTAAACCAAAACGTTGAAAAATCAATTTATTTATAAAGCCTTTTAATACCAAAATGGAAATACTTCGTTACAAATTTTCGAAATAATTGAAAGGATTGAATTTTACTTCAAAATTTAAAAGGTTTGAAATTTGTCGCGCGTAAAACCTCAAAACGTTCATGAACGTATATGGTTGAACGCATAGACACGCACACGTCACTACGTATTGAGTTAACTAGCAATAAATTAAGGGGGTAATAGATAGGATGTTATCTATTTTCAGGCATCAAAAATCTACATTCTATAATTAACAATAAGCACTTTATCTTGCCGTGACGTATATAATTGATATTTTTCACACCGAATTTTCGGTTTTGTAAATTCAGATGATCGGCCGAATATCACATGCCGAATATTCGTTATTAACTATTCGGCAGAGTTGATATTCGGTGCATCTCTAATATATATATATATATATATATATATATATATATATATATATATATATATGTTAAATTAAAGGAAGTATAGTAATTTACATTTCAAATAATCAGTTTAATTATTACTGATATTATTATAATTATAAATTATATATAAAACCAGTTAACGCTTCTTTATATTTAATATATAAAAATATACATAAAAATAGATCCGAATATATCAGAATGCAAATTCAAAAATTAATTCCATCCCATCATATATATATATATATATATATATATATATATATATATATATATATATATATTATATATACATACTTGTTATTGTTTCAGAAAGTATAAATTTTAATTGTATGTATTGAAGGTTGTTTTATTATTATAATAAATGCATTCATGGTAAATTCTGATATATATATATATATATATTATTTTTAGTGTTTTGGTTGTGATGGCAACGTATATGTTTATTCTCAGGCTTATATTCCGCTAAGCTCTAAAGTTTAAGAGAAACCTTAATAAAAACTGTGTCACAACGGAATTTAATTCTTCCTGTCCTTTATCTGTCTATATACAGGGTGTTATCAAATTATGTTTCATAAATTAGTATACATATTCAGGACGTCAACGTGAACAAAAATGTTCCTGTGAAAAATAAATCAGCAATCGCTTCTTTCCGATATTGCTTTTTTGACGAGGACGATGCTATTCTCTGTACACTGAGTGTACATTGACCTATTGTATGCTTTCTAGATATACCAGAGAACAATAAAATAATAATAATAATAATAATTATTATTATTATTATTATCATTATTATTATTGTTATTATTATTAATATTTTTAGTATTATGACATGATTTTTACCTCTATTATAACAAGCACGAGCCACTTCATTTCCGACGCATTACATACAAGAAAAGAGAGAAGCAATACGCTTCATAACTTGAAAAACAACTAATAATAATGATAATTTTGTTGTTTTCTGATACACTGTATCTAGTAAGCATACAGAGAATAGCATCGTCCTCGGCCAAAAAGTTCTGTATCTCGGAAACGAAGCAATTGCGGGTTTATGTTCACAGAAACTTTTTTGTTCACTTTGACGTCCTGAATATGTATACTAATTTATGAAACATAATTTGATAACACTCTGTGTGTGTGTATATATATATATATATTGTATATTTGGGCTACGTCGTGGCCAGTGTCATTCGTAACACCGCTTCATGGAGATCAGCGAAGTTAAGCGACATTGGGTCTGGTTAGTAGTTGGATGGGAGACCGTCCTCCGCGCTCAGATTATGTAGCGACCCGTGGTCCGGATCCCACGGAAAGGTGTAGGTCCCCTCCGGAGTGGACCAGAGGTTCAGCGCACTAGTGATGTGTTGTGTTCTATGTTGTGCTAGAGCGGTACAGTCTGTCATAATGTGTTCAATTGTTTGTGGTGTGTCCTGGCACAGGTGGCAGGTGTCGTCTGTGGAGTTGTCTAGTCTGTGTTTATATGCCTGTAAGTTGGGGTGATGTCCACATCGGAATCGTGCTAAGTTAACTCGATCCGATCTGCTCAGGCTGGTCTCTGACCTGTCAGTGGGTGGTGGCTTCGCACCTAGGACCGCATTCGGACCGAGTCGTGTCAGTGCTTTGTGGGTTAGGTGTGTGTGTATGTGTTTTCTGTGCTGTGTGATGTCTGTGGGGCGTGGTATGGAATGGAGTATTTGGTTATAATGTCTCTCTGGTGTTACCTTAATGGTGCGAGGTGTTGGCTACTGCCATGAATTGTGTTCCCCTCATATCTAAATGTTCCCTAACTTTCAGTATTTTGTTTCTGTGTGCAGGTGTTCTATTGGTGTTGTTTGAGTGCATCCTGTAATGATACGAAGTGCATTGTTTTGTATTGTCTGTAAGGTGTTTATGCGTGTGTTTGAGATAATGGGTGCCCAGTATGGGCTAGCATAGTCCATAACTGAGCGAAAATATTGTTTGTATATGAGTGATGTTGTTTCCTGCTGGTGTAGTATATGGTATATATATATATAGAAGTATATGGTAATTAATAGTTGCTGCTTCTCTTTCTTCAGGTCTTTCATGACTTCCGCAAACGGAGCCCAACCACTCTCGAATATGCTCTTCGCCTTCATGCTTCTCTCCATGGAAGGATCATACTCTTCTATCTTCCCAATCAGTTCTTTGTAAAGTCTCCTACATTCCCCGAATTTTTCCAAGTTCCATCCACTTTGTTCCTCCTCTTCGTCCATCTGTTCTTCTTCTTGGTCGCTCTTCACTAATTCTTCCAAGTCCTTGTCACTTTCTCCACCAGAGTCAGCGTCTTCTTTGGCGTCTTAGGTGTTTTGCTGCCACTAGGGCCACTATTAGTATCACTTCTCTTGCGCTTTGGGGTCATGGCTGTAATGTAATGAATGTTAAGATCCCGCAAAGCGCACACGAGGCATGGCTCGAAGAGAACTGGCGCGGGAAGACTCCTTTATGACGCTAGTTACATAGGCTGCATGCGAGTGGAAACCTCTGGCTGCAAAAATCCGTGATTTTTCGAAACCGCGAATTTTAAGGGATGACTCTATATATATATATATATATATATATACTTACTTACTTTTGTTGAGTTTGAACGGCGGTTTAGGATCGACCTGCGGTCGACCCCTCTGCAGCATCTCGCCTCATTTGCGGGACTTGGTGAAGGATGGAATTGCTCTTGATCTCCTCCTGCCCTCGTAGCCAGCCACGCATGGCTGGTCACTGGTCAGGGACTTTGTACAAGAATCTGTCCAGCTGGTTCTTGAAGTTATTCAGGTCGGTGTGCTGGAGATTCCTCACTTCTTTTGGAAGGACATTGAAAAGCTTTGGGCCCCGTATTCTGAGGGTATTTTCCACCCTCGTTTTCATGGTTCCTTGTCCTACCGCAGCTGGGAACGTACAAAATCTGCCTCTTCTCTCATTCCAGTTTGTTTCTATTTCATTTCTGAGGTTAGGGACAGAGCCCTCAAGTATTTTCCATATGTACAATATATTATTGTGTACCGCTCGCGCCTTCTTTCAAGAGAGTAGAGTTCCAGGGATTGTAGTCGAGACCAGTAGTCTTCACCTTCTGTTTCCTCTATCTTAGACGTAAAAGTCCTTTGTATAGCTTCACTGCTCGCAATGTCTCTTTTTCTGTGTGGGCTTGTGAGTACTGAGCAATACTCAATTATTGGTAGGACTAGACTCTTCCATAATTTGAGCATGATGTTTGCTTTTCTGCTGGGGAAGCTCCTCCAGATGATTCCCATTATTTTTCTAGCCGTTGTGATTTTGATTTTATAGTGCTCTCTGAATTCTGCATCCAACGACATTATTACTCCAAGATCCCTGACTTGTTGATTTAGTGTTATCCGTTTGGCTTGCGGAGTTTTGTACCCTCTTTTCTGTAGCTCTTTGTTATTACCATATCTTAGAAGTTGAAATTTTTCTTCGTTGAACTTCATATTGTTGTCTTGTGCCCACTGGAATAATGTTTCAATGTCGTTTTGTAGTTTTCTTATGTCATCTTCGTTCAATATTTCCTTAAATATCTTTGTCATCTGTGAAGCATGATACAATACTGTCCTTAATATCTGCATGCAATCATTATTATGAACAGCAAGGGAGCTAATACTGTCCCTTGTGGGACATAGCTCACGACTTCCGAGACTTCTGATTTAACTCCGTTTATCACCACTCTTTGAGTTCTTTGCTCAAGAAATTAAATATCCACCTTCCTAACTTTCCAGTAATTCCTGTATCCTTAAGTTTGTGTGCTATGATTCCATGGTCACATTTATCGAAGGCTTTAGCAAAGTCAGTATATATTACATCAATGTTTTGTCCTCGACACAATGTTCCTAATATTTTCTCCTGGTGGTCTAGTAGCTGTGACAGGCATGATCTACCCGCCCTGAAGCCATGTTGATTTGGGTTGTATAAGTCTTTTTCTTGTAGATAGTAGGTAGTTTTGCCTCTAATTATGCGTTCAAAACACTTTATAAGGTGTGAGGTGAGAGCCATTGGCCGATAATTTTTGGGCATTGCTCTGTTGCCACCTTTAAATAGGGGGGCAATGTTCGCGTTCTTTAAGGGGAGTGGAATTTGTCCTGTGTCGAGTAATTTCCTCCGTAGTAAGTATAGCGGTTTTGCAATACTCTCTTTGCATTTCTTCAGAAATGTGGCACTCCATGTGTCTGGCCCTGGCGCTGAATTGTCTCGCATCTGTAATAAGGCCGTAATTACATCTCCTTCCGTGAACTCGAAGTCCATTAATAGGTTTGTGCCGGGATTTGTTCGTGGTTGATCTGTATCAATGTCGAAAAACTCGTCTGGGTTTTCCACTTCCATCTCGGACTTAGGGGTGCTAAACACAGATTTAAATTTTTCCCTAAGCAGTTCACTTATTTCTTTCGGGTTATTTGTGTATTCGGCCTCCCCGTCTATCAACGGTCCAATACTCTCCTTACACTGCATTTTTTTTTTCGCAAAAGTGTAGAAGTATTTTGGGTTATTTTTTTTGTTTTCTGCTACCTTGTTTTCCTCGTTTGTCTTATGTATGAATGTTTGCTTTAGGTCCATTTCTATTTCGCCAAGTTTCCTCTCTAGTTTGAGTCTCTTTGCATCAGTTCTGCATCTGTGGAGATGTTTTACGGTTTGTCTCCGTTGCCTGAATAGAGTCCTGAGTTTCCTCTCGAGCTTGCTACGTTTTTTTTGTCTCTCTGGAATATGTTTCAGTATTATAGGTTTGGTTTCCGTCTCTATTATACATAGTATTTCTTGTGGAGTCTTCTCGTGTAGTAGCAATTCCCGATTTACCTCCTTTAAATCTTTATTTACGTTTTCTCAATTTACTTTCTTTGAATTTATGTTTAAGCCTTCAAATATTCCATCTGCCTCTCTAGGATGCGTTTTCGGACCTCTGGGTGCGAACTTCAATTGTATATCGCTGAGGTTATGGTCGGAGAACTTTGTGTGCGTTACTTTTTTATTTATTATTATCTCATTGTTATTTCCAGATTAAATCCAAAACGTTCTTCTTTCTCGTGGCTTCACCGATTTCCTGGGTAAGGGCATAATGTTCCATAATATCTAATAGCATTGTTGCTTGGGTTCTGTCATCTTTAGTAATGTTGCCATGAAACTTCTCTCTCTCTCTCTCTCTCTCTCTCTCTCTCTCTCTCTCTCTATATATATATATATATATATATATATATATATACCTTGGTTTTTGCTTCTGCCCGATTTGTTCCTTCTGACGAAGGCCAAGCTTGTTGCTCCACCTTAGATCTACAGAGCTTAATGTGGAATCCGAACCACGACCCACCACGGGTGGTCAGAAATTGCAAAGTCCTCGCCAGGACTCGATCTCACGACCTCCCGATCAACACCCAGCGTCTTAACCACTAGAATACCCAGGGTACCCATTTATTTACTAGCCAATTTTATATAGGACCGAGCACTTTTTAAATAATTTAGAATTACTGCACCTTGACTCTAGAAATTCCTGTTGAAATAATTCTCACTTTAAATTTGTTGCTAGGTATTATAATGATATAACATCCATACCAAGGAAGCAGAAAAACCTTGGATTAATTCGTGTAATTGTATACTAAAGTTATTCCTGGATGGAATGATTGTATAGCTCCCCTAAAAAGGGATTCAAAGGATGCTTACGATATATGGTGTTTCCTTAGTCGTCCGAGAATAGGGGCAGCTTACATGAATATGTGTAGAAGTAGGGCTAACTATAAAGCAGCCATAAGATGTAAACAGGAACAAGACTCCATTCGAGCTTCAAGAGCGTGTGAGGCTAATTTGAATAATAATAATAATAAATTCTATAAATTTGTCAAGAAAGAAACAGGCGCTAAGAATGCTACCCCATCAACAATTAATGGAGTGTCTGGGGAGGTGAAAATAGCTAAGTTATGGAGAACGAAGTACTCAGATATCCTTAATTAACAGCGTGGGAAGAGTTAAGCTTAATGCAGGTTGAAATGGAACGCTATTAGGTGGGGGTCAATGAAAATGCGGGTACTTCAATGCCTGAAATTAAGAGTCTGATTAAAAAGCTAAAGACAGGCGCTTCGCCAGGGTTACATGATCTGTCGAATAAGCATTT